>JAZGTJ010000176.1:106158-198739 GCA_036877575.1 Botia almorhae | reverse complement strand
TATAAAACCTACGCTTTACTTTGTATGTGTTGTAATGTGTTCCAGCAGTCGCTGACGCTTAATAATATTAGGCAATTTTAAAAACGTGATTGACAGGTCTTGAAAAGTCATGTTGTTAAGTTTTTAGGTATTTATTTCCACGTCATTAAAATGGTTTCCTAGTTATGTCTACTTGTCAGTTAGAAAGGGCTTTCTGTGAGTTTATTGTCTACTAGAAAAAAGTTCTTAGAAATCATTCAGTAGACTGAACAATTCATAGATAAATAATGGCTATGTGATTGTTTTTAATATTTACAGTGTTAGATGTTTATAGATATGTTGTAGTTGGCTGAAACCTAGCAGCAACTAAACTTCTAAAACAAATCTTCTAGCAGCAACTAAACTTCTGAAACTAACCTCCTAGCAGCAACTAAACTTTTGAAACTAATCTTCTAGCAGCAACTAAACTTCTGAAACTAATCTCCTAGCTGCAACTAAACCTCTGAAACTAATCTCCTAGTTGCAACTAAACTTCTGGAACTAATCTTCTAGCAGCAACTAAACGTCTGAAACCAATCTTCGAGCTGCAGCTAAACTTCTGAAACTAATCTTCTAGCTGCAACTAAACTTCTGAAACTAATCTTTTAGCAGCAACTAAACTTCTGAAACTAATCTTCTAGCAGCAACTAAACTTCTGAAACTAATCTTCTAGCAGCAACTAAACTTCTGAAACTAATCTTCTAGCTGCAACTAAACTTCTGAAACTAATCTTCTAGCTGCAACTAAACTTCTGAAACCAATCTTCTAGCCGCAACTAAACTTCTGAAACCAATCTTCTAGCTGCAACTAAACTTCTAAAACTAATCTTCTAGCCGCAACTAAACTTCTGAAACCACCTTTAACTTTATAAAGATGTATTGCTTGTTGTGACATTGGTGAAATCAGGTTGTCAGCTGTCAGTGAGGTGTTCTCAGTCTCCCACAGGTGTGGTGCTGACAGCTCTTACTAAATCTGCTGCTCGCTGGTTCTTATGCTTCTCAGGAAGAACACTAGCTTCATTTAGAACCATTTGATGGTATCAGTTCTCCAAAAATAACATGTAAATGTAGCTGTTGAGATCTGAGTCTTTGATTAACTTGTGTGGATTACAAGCCACATTTGGCAATGAATCAACAGTTTGTTCTTTAGTTTCAGTCACAATTAGTCACAATTACTTTGTGTTTGCGCTTTTTTTAAACTCTTAATACAGTCTGAATGAGTTAACTCAGATTTGTTTAAATTCATGTGTTGGGTCTTGTGTGTGTCTGTGTGTGTACATTTTGCACCATTGTTTGAGTCAAATCAAGACTGAAGGCTATACCACATCAAGGGCCTTTGACCTCACAGTGCATGTTTACTTATAGCCTTCTGCATTCTCTACTGCTCTACAATACTAATTTCCTTTGGGAGGAACTATTTTTAGGTAGGTCTTGACAATGCAGATTGGCATGCGTGGCGACAGACAGTGTTTAAGGACATGAGAGACTTCTGAACTTTTACACTCTGCAAAAAGTCAAGCATAGAGGCTTCTGAGAGATCTAACATTCCAAGTTCTTCAGAAATGTGTTCTACGAAGCTTGAGGAAATAAGAAGAATTCTTATTGTCCATCTGAGCATCCTTATCTGATCCTGTAGCGTGGAGAGAGTGTGACGTGATCTTGTAGGTATTTCAGGACACCGGCGTATTCTGTGTTTTCTGAGTTTTCTTTAAAACAGAAATAGCAACATGCCTCGGTAGGAAGAACATCCTCTTGAACTACCCTTATCCCCTAAATGACCAGCTGGCTGCAAAATGTCCTCCAATTGTTTCCATTATACTTCGTGTTTTAGTTTGGGAGAACACATTTTGGTTGGAAAAACAAAAACATTCATAGTGGCATTCCATTTAATCACAAAATCCTTAGCCATATGAGTTCACTCTGAAATCACTCTGGTCTTCATCAAAGTCTTTGATCCGGCCAGTCACACCATTCCAAGCCGTTTGTCCAAGTCTTGTTATTGAGTCTGCGGCTTATTACAGATTCTGTCCAAACCAGTTTAAGACCAATTTGTCTTAGCTGGAAATGTGCTGTTCCAAAGAATTACCCGCAGTACCTGGTGCATCATACATTTATATTAAACTGTGTATAAATGTATATCTATATCTGTGCTTGGTTCACTTAAACCGGTTGTCTAGGTATTAGTTACACCATAAACTATAGATTACTAGTATGCTTATAATGAATAGTGATTATACAAACTCCAAACCGTCCAATGTTTATTCCATTACTTGATGTTGCCTGCCCTTCGTCATCCAGTGCTGCGTGTTTTTTTTTCAGGGATCTTATTCTGAGTGTTTATATTAGTCCGTTCTGCAATATGATCGACACTTCCTAGAATCTGCCCAGACCAAATAGCACACACAAGCTTACCTTTCACACTCCTGAGAAATACGACTCCTCCTAGATACTAGTAGACTTTGCTTTGGAATTGAATTAAAAGTCATTGTGTTTTTCATTGGATCGCTTTGTTTCCTATAACTTACGGGAATTGTAGCATTTGTCTTGCGCAACAAGCGTAATTTTTAATTATTTAAACTGATGACAAATTGCAGCAATTGCAGGAAATATTAATCAAGCTTCTCAACTCCAGGCTTTGGTGTATTGCTTTGATAATCTGTACCTTTGACACTTGGGAGGATCTGACCCCGTTCCCTCATCTGACCCCTGTACCTCATTTGTTATATGCAAATTAAGTCTTAAAAAAAGTGTTGTTCACAGGTTTGATTATCTTTGGTGTAGTTTGTCCTTGTGTCCTGTTTATTGCACAAACATCCTGCTCTGTGTCTGTTTACATCCACTGAAATGTAGGTTGAGGGTCTGAAATGTAGCATTGAGTGTATCTTATACCTTTGAGCGCTCTCATCCAATCAGCTCTTCCAATCTTGCTGCGTGATTACGATGGTCATAAAATGTCACCCGCTGCAACACAGTGACTCCCTCTGCACTGTTCTATGGCATCAGATCACTTTGGCAGAGATCCACTTTAAGTCATGTGAGCAGTTTGGACGTAAGTGTGTACATGTGGATTGCAGTACAAATGCTGCATGTGACCAAAGAGGCATCAAATGACAGTCAGTTAGAGAGTGGGCTGAATCGCAGCCCAGCTAAATGTGAACTGAGACCAGTAAAGCTTCCAGATTTAATATCTAGACCCTTTGCTTTGCCCACTTACTTGACTTTCTTTTAATTTCCTAAATGATTGACCCTGTATTCCATTAGCAAAGTTTAAAAGTGATCAGATGTTATGTAACTAGTCACACCAGCACAAATATAGTTTAGACGTAGAGGTTATGATGTCCTTCGGTTAGCTTTTGAGTGATGACACAATTTTAGGCATCAAGCAGATGGGAGTGTTTAAGCACCTCAAAGCTGTTTGGTTTTGCAGGATCAGTTTTGCGATGATAGGGTGTTGTCTAGTTCTAGATGGGCATTCTGACTCCCAGGCACCTCCCAAGTTTGCGTACAAACTTTTGTCTTGTCCTGGATGAACCCAGTGGACCAGCCGAAAAAGCATTCTTGTAGGTCGTCAACTATTCGAAATGTAAACAGCCAACAGGAAATTCTTCTGTAAATGAGCAAAAATGTCAGGAGCTAATGAAACAAGAGATTTTTACTGATAGCGCAACACAGTGACTCTTCCATCAGCAGCGTTGTGGATCAAGGGAAATCTATGAGTCCAAACTCCATGACTTTAATCAGCATTAGAGTTTTGTACTGAAAACAAACATGCTGCTTCGTTTTGAACGTCACTGTGTCTAAATATGGAAATAGTCCAGTGGGGAAGCAGTACAACAAGTGATTCAGATTTTCTGTTTATTGTTCTGTTAGCTGGTTGGATGGTACGTTTAGTAATAGCGCGTCGAACATTTGATGACATAGACTTAGGTCATTATCTGAAGTTTTTGTTGTAATTATTCTCATTTATGTAGTTGATTGTGGGTTTTACTGTAGGAGTAGTTAATGTGCTTGTAGCTTATAGATGTTCTCTACTAACAGTTTAACTACAGTAAGTCACAATATTTATTTGAGTGTTATTTCAAGTGTTATTTGAGTTGGCCTGGGACTTCTATACTATAAGTTGTTTTTTTTTGGTCAAGTATGCAGAAAACTATTGATAAAATGTCTCTGGCTAACTATGGACTTGTGTTTTTTCCTCAAATTATGTTTATAATGTGATTATCACAATGTATCTCATGTAATAAATTGCATACCTTCAGCAACTGCTGTGTTTTTTCTGTGAGAAGACCTGCTTTCTTCTGTAAACCATTTTTAAGGTAGTTCTCCACAACAGAAGTCCAAAACAGATGATTTTTTTTTCCTGGCATCCCCAAGTTTGTCTGCACAGAAATCCCAGCTGTCTCCCATTCTCTCTCTCTTTCCCTATTTTCCATTCTGTTTCTTTCCCTCTGTCTTGTTCTCTCTTTTTCTCTCTCCTTCTCTACCTTCACTTCCTCAGTGTGCTCTGGATTCTAGAATGTTGTAAAGTCAGCTTGCATTCCAGCTCAGATATGTTCTCCTTCCAATCGCTGTTAAGCTCTGTAAATGCACTCTGTGGATTTGATGTTTTCTTGGGCTGTGGTCTGTCTGTCTTCTGGGTTTGGATGCATGTTTAGCCACATGGTTTTGTAGTACATGGGAAGCTTACGGGAAATAACCTTAATTTTGGGACAAAATACTTTCTTGTAAAAATTAGATTTACATTCATTAGTGGCACTTGCGTAGGGATTTGAATAAACCCCACACTCCAGCTATTAAACTTAAGTAAGTAGCTTGTTTTACATTCATTTACATTAAAGCCTGTTGGTTCTTTGGTTCTTTTCTGGTTATATCCAGATAGTTCACTATTAAAATGCTAGTTTACAAACCACGGGCACAAATGACCTTCTCAAAACTGGTGCAAGATCTCAGTAGGTCTTGTTGACCAAGCTGTCAAAGTCTTTGGATTTGACTTGCATCCCTGATCTTTAACAGTTTGTTTGGGTTCATCTGCAGATACAGTGAGCTCTGTGTTGACTGCACTTAAGTGATGCAGAACAGGTTGCTTGTGTCTGTCGGCGAGTTAAAGCCTTCGAATCAGTGGAGCAATCATTCACTTAATGGTTTCCTGTACTCTGCTCTGCTTCAGGCAGATCCATTTGTGAGGGCTGAGCCTTGAAGGAGGAATATAACCCCGTTGGACCAGCTCAGTGTTCAGTTCTACCTTGTTTTCTGTCAGTTATTCATACATGTCTCTTGCTGCCACATGCCTTCTTTCCACTGTGGAGGTCAGAGAGTCTAAATATCTCTGTCATCAGCCCATTTTGTTGAGTGTTTTGTAGAGATTCATGTCGATTCAGTTTCCTGTCATGTAATGTAGGAAGTTTGCAGCATCCTGTTGCTGAGTCAACCCTCTTCTCCTGTGTGTTTCCAAGCTAAATGACTTCTGAAGATTAGGGGCATGTTAGTCCTTACCCATGCCATTGGCAAATTAGGCTTGTAGGCAGCCAAATACATGCAAGAAATGCCAACTGGGTACCTTTGCTAACAGTTTTTGTATTGAATGCATTAGTATATACCAAAAGTGTTTTGGGTTATGCATTACAAATAGGTTTGTATTTGTCAGTAAATTTTCTTATACCCATTTTGGAAAAATTGGGAGTGTATTGCAGGAGCGTAAACTTGTTGCATTATGGGTAATGTAGTTCTAGACAGTGAAGCGCAGTTAAATCCTTAAATACAATTTATTTGTTGCAGGCGTGGCCACTATAAACTTTCCCTTTTTGTCTTAATGATCTGCAAACATTTTGTTTTCTGTTGGTTATGCTAGTGAATGAAAAGAACGTGACACAGTTATAATAAGTAACACACTGTTTTTTAAAGTACAGTGCTAAAACTGTACACCAGTATGGAGGTTATCACAGTGCTAGCATTGAGATCAGGTTTGACTTGGTTAATTATTGATGCAAGTTATGTTTTTTAGTTCCTGGCAGTGACACCTCATATGGTTTGCAAATACATTACGTAGCCTAAGGAAACAGAAATTCAGTGGTTGTTTTGAATGTTTCTTTCTCAATGTTGATGGACAGATCAGTATTTTAGTCGGTCATCAGTAACCACACTGACGCAAATAAATGCAAATCAAGGCAGTGTAACAATAATACTAAAACAAATTTGCTGGTGCATATTTTGATATGACTTTGAATACTGCATAATTTACCCTGTAATTATTTCAGATTACACCACTGTCAGCTTAACAAGGATATTTTCTTACATAAGTAGGTTACGATTTAAATTGTTTTGCCTGCAGGGTAATCTAACTGTTTGGCTGTTGTTTAAGGAAAGGGGTTCGTGCAGCTGTTTTGGTGTTTGGGCAGGTCTAGATTCTTTTGGCAGTTAAGCTTGTAATGATTGAGGTGGTTCATCTGTAGACCTGTAGGAATCTAATGACACATTTCCAAACAAACTTTGCAAAAGTCTATTTAAATGCTTTTTGATCACAATTCTAACGCAATTACATAGTCAAACATTTTCCCATGTTTGCAAAGTGAGGCTTTTTAACATGTCGTGTAAGGCACAGGAAGTGACATCTTACAGGTGTGATGACAAAAGCAGATGTTAAAGATGTTTCTGGTGCATCACTAATTTTCATTGCCCATAATGAAATGTGTAGAGGAAAAGCGCTGAGCTTACCCATCGTCTTGAAGAGCAGCAGTTCACAGAAACACAGTTATGTTTCTGGTCATGTGACCATCACATGGTTCAGTGTGTTATGAGAGTCTACCCAGCTGGGGCTTTCCAACTGTTAAAGCACAATCAATTCTGTCTCCGTTCCATCTCTAACAGATACAGGCAGAAAACTGGGTGGGTCTTGACAATTCTACAGATCTCTCCTCCCTCCATTTGTCTTTCAAATGTGCTACATCAGGCCAGTGTACAGTAAATCTGATAGTGTCCAGTATCCTGCTTAAGGCAATAACATGAAGCTCTGATACCACTGTCTCCCGTCTGCTTGCTTTGATCTTTCAGCAGAGCCCTGTGGACATGTGCATTTGTAGAGCCGTCATGCTCTTTGCAGGCGTTTTGTGTTGGCTGTGAAAAGTCTTTTGTTGTCAGCCTTTGTACAGGTTTAAATGGTGGATGTTATCTGTTAAAGAGAGGGGATTCTGTAGACCACCCGTGCTCATTTTCTCATTGCTCACTTGAAAAACTGTGTGCAGTAATATTGAGTGGTAATTTGTTGCTGGGGAGTGTGTAATTACTGTTCTTCCTTTGAAACGGTTTGTTGTAAAGTGTGAAAGCGGTTTGCACTTTTTCATTTAGCTAATTTACTCATGACATCTTGAATCCTTGTGATTTTTCCAGTCTTTTTGAAACTTAAGAGCTCCAGTCTCTATTCACAGTAATTGCATGGAAATGTAGCCTGTAAAATCTTTAAACGGTGTATTATTGTGTTTGAATAAAGTCAGTAAAAGCCTCTTCACATCAAGAAAAACAACTTTAATGATAAACAAAGTTACAAAATTAATTAATTAAAATAATTTGACAGCTATTCAAGAGAATAGTTATGCTGTTGTAGATCTGATTCCTAGCAGACAGACAGTGTTGTCCTCCCTCGACCGTGAGCTCTGTGGGAAGCTTCATGAATGGCATCATAAGCTGAAGCCCTGAATGAGTCTCACAGTGTCTGTGGTGTAGGAAGAGTCTTGTGGGATCTCTCTCTCTCTATCTCTTTCTGTCTGAGTGCAGCTGCCTGTGGGCGTCAGCCAAAGACCTAATAAAGCTTAGAATATCAATGTATGTCTCTCCCTGAAACCATGTCATGGTTGTCTAAATGCAACATTAGTGAACTTTTAGAAACTAATTGCTATCTGTTTTAGCATTTGAAAATGTTGCTAAATTGGAAACCGTGTCTGTAAGTCTAAAGGTTAGTGTTAAGTTAATAATGTGATCAAAGAGCAACATACAGGAGAACATAATACTAATCAACCAACAGATTTTTCTCATTTCAACTGCTAAACTCATTTGCTGTAATTTAAACTGTATGATGTATAGCTACACCAGCCACCCGGCATTTTGGATATCTGTATTTGTATTGATTGTTGAAAAATAAATTTGTCGACTACTAGTCAGCATCCAGTTGATTTAGGGTTAAACAAATGGTAACAAGCAAAAATATTACAGCTTTGAAGGACACAAATGCACAGCCACGCTTTGATTTATAAACACACTCACGTTCATAAACCCTGTTTGTCTTGCCAGATCTGATCCAGTGCACCAATGAGATGAATGTGAACATCCCTCAGCTGGCCGACACGCTGTTTGAGCGCACCACCAACACCAGCTGGGTGGTCGTGTTTAAATCCCTCATCACCACACACCACCTTATGGTCTACGGAAATGAGGTCTTACACACTTTCATTTGTAGCCTGGCCACTGCAGCCTGACTAAACACATCCAGGTTTAACTTGGGTTGTCTTTTAAAGGTCAAGCTTAAAGCTGCAATCTGTAACCTTGGACTCTCTACTGCCATCTCTGTTTGAACCATAAAATTGCAGATGACTTTACATGCTTTTCATATGTTGAAGTCAAATAAATAAATAGTTTTAGTTTATTTTTAACCAGTTATCCCTGCTCATGTGCCGCTGTCAATCAATTTTACCCCGGCGGCTTTGACTATAATGCCAAACTCTTTGTTCTTTGTGTTGACAGAGATTTGTACAATATCTGGCCTCCAGGAACACATTATTCAACCTCAGTAATTTTTTGGACAAAAGTGGATTACAAGGTAGATGCTTCAGCCCGACATTACATTAGTCATTCTGTTTTTCTAAACATGTCCCAGCTGCATCATTCATTTTCATGAGCGTTCACACGCAAATCCAGGCATGATGAATATATGAAGAACTGATAAAGTACAGTTCTCAGGATGTTTTTCACAGTTTTGTCATTTTGATGTTAGTCATGTTAAGACATGGAGTGAGAGAGAGGAGTGACAATGTGTAATGCTTCCACTGTCAAGCCCCTCCCCATCCTGAACCCCTTTCTGGGTCTTGTGCAGCAACATGTCCTACTTTCAGCTTAAATAAAGCGCTAGTGAGTTTATTTACCCAAGGCTTTTCCCCATGTTAACAAGCTGTTTGGCAGCCAACACTCACAGGGTGTAGCAAGGGAATCGGTGCAAGACTCCCTAGCTGGACAGCCTCTTTCAAAAATACTCTGAAAACTTTTTCTGACTTTTAGGCTTGGCTTATTTAGGCGCTGCACTTTTGTTCCACAAATTAATCAGAAGATTTTAGTATTCATAATTATCATTGTATAGTATTGCAAACTTATGATGACAAAAAATTGTCATTAGGTAATGCATTAGCTAGCATGAACTAACAATGGACAGTATATTTTACTGCTTTTAATAATCTTCTAAACTAAAACGTCAGCTCATACAATCTTTCATTTATGACTTTCATAAATAAAAATCTTTCATCTTTTCATTTATGACTAAGTTCAAGAACCTGGAGGTCACTACAACTTTATGACAACATGTTCTGTTCCCTTGTAGGATATGACATGTCCACCTTCATCCGGAGGTACAGCCGCTACTTAAACGAAAAGGCCGTCTCATACCGACAAGTGGCATTTGACTTCACAAAAGTAAAAAGGGGGTATGTCTGTTGCTTATTTTTTTTAAATGATCAGTTTAACCACTTGTTATCCCAGACACTGTGAGTTCGTCAGTGGAACACAACTAAAAATATTTTGCTTCCATTTTTAATAATGTGGACTTTTGTTATTTTTTTTATTTCTCTTGTTTCTTGGTAAGATCCATCTATACTTTCACTGTATGGAAAAAATAGTGTTAACATTCTGTCTTTTGTGTTCCTTGGAAGAAAGTCGTATTGATTGACACAAGGATGTATAAATTATAAAATAAATTTTCAATTATGTGTGAAATGTCTCTTTAAATCTGTTTATCAATCCATTTAAATCACGTTAAGCAATAGGAGAACAAAAATGTGTATATAGTTTTTTGTTGCCAAAGGGCTGATGGTGTAATGAGAACTATGAACACAGAGAAGCTCCTAAAGACCATCCCCATTATCCAAAACCAGATGGATGCTCTCCTCGACTTTAATGTGAGTGTATGCTAGTTAAAACCTACATTTAGCACATGTACATCTGAACTAATGGCTTAACCAATGAATGCCACTGCATGAAGATTTTCAGTTCAAACTGTCTGAAGTCCCTATTAAGTTTTGTTTTTGTCTGCAGGTAAATGCGAATGAGCTCACAAACGGGGTCATTAATGCAGCGTTCATGCTTCTGTTTAAAGATGCCATTCGCCTTTTTGCGGCCTACAACGAAGGGATCATCAACTTGCTCGGTGAGCTGTTATCTTACAGCTTCCTAAACTTCCTTTGGTTTTAGGAGTTATTTGAGCTGTTGGTTCCTGTTAAAGAAACCTTTGGACCTAACATAATGCAATTTAATGATATCAGCCCTCCCATCGACAGCTGAATGGGACTATGACCTGATTCGTCACACAGTTTTATAATGATCCGCGTACAACCTAGCTACCTAGCTTAGTCTGTAGCTAATTAAACACATCTTTTCCTGAGTTATGTGTGCATCTATAATTTAATTTTTTTGGAAAACAATAACATTTACATTTGAAATTTTGATTAGTTGGAGTAAGAGAGTAAAGTAGGTTATTTAGAAAATCTTATCGGGTAGTGTAAAACTAGGTTATCTAGTTAAAAGCCTAGCAGTATCTTAAGTTAACTTATCTTAAGTTTTGATTGTGTGATGTTTATACCCTGCTGTTCAATAATGTAATATGGAATTTGGACGGAGAACAATAGTTAAGTCATCTGTGGGGTTTTTTGCCTTTTTTTAGTTGATATTTAATGTCTCCGTAATGTTTTTATTTCTAATTTGAGAAACCACTTTAATCCAATAAGTAAAATACTCTAAAACTCTGGTTAAAAATCTGTTAAATTTAAGACACTGCTAAAACATTTCTGACATAATGCTTTTAATTCTTGAGCCATAAAATGACCGACGTTAGACATGTACATAAATTTAAGTCACGTTGTGAACATTTTCACAGTATTAACACATTTTATCGCTAACAAAAAGTATTTTTTTGAATGTTAGTTTTATCGCTCATCTCTACATAGAAGAGTGTTTGTGTTGGCCGGCTCTAGCACGGGAACAAGCAGCTTTCGTTGGCTTGGTTCTGTGGGCACACAGTGGAGGAGAGTTTCTGTGAGAGCGTGACATGCTAGCAAGAACTGTTTCGGGTCATGTTATGACGACAGATGCCGAGCGTAACTGGGCCGTGTGAAATCTCAGAGCAGTGGAAAGCAAGCCTTCTGAAAGTAGTGGGAATAAAACGCTGTTTGAAAATCTAAATTCATGCATCTTTTCACTTGCAGAGAAGTACTTTGACATGAAGAAAGTCCAGTGTAAGGAGGGTCTGGACATCTATAAGAAATTCCTCACTCGAATGACAAGAATCTCAGAGTTTCTCAAAGTAGCTGAGGTGAGACAGCATAACCTCAATGGCCTCTTTATAAGCTTTCATCACATGAGTAATGAAGAAATATGACATGAGCAAGAGTACTGTTCTATTTATGATATTGCTTTTAAAAAAAACAAGATAAAGTAGTTAATATTTAGTAATTTACACATCATACAACATGTATGTTTTCTGTCATTTAAAAACTATGGGCGACCAACAAAATAATAATAATAATAAAATGTTAATCACTGTGGTGTACTTTAGTTTACTTCACTTGTTTTAGAGGTTTTTGTTTATATAGTTTTTTTTGCATGTTACAATAAAACCCATATTTATGTCAATTAAACACCATAACTGGGGTTAATTTTTTTCCCTCCATTTTATGCTACGCTCTCATATTTTTAATTAAACCTGTGGGGTCTTTAAAAGCAAATAGCCCCTCCAGACATCTGTTTTGGCCACTACTATACATATACACGTGTGCGTGTGTATGTATGTACATATATGTGTGTGTGTGTTGATAACCTGATATACATGGGACACATATTAATCATTGTCATCCATTTCTGCTCTTTACAGCAAGTGGGAATCGACCGGGGGGATATACCAGACCTGTCACAGGTGAGCATGTTAATGTTTTGGCCTTTGTTTCATAGAAAAGCTTTTAGCTCTTCAGTACTGACTGTTTTCTATTGCTGCCCCTTCCTGCAAGACACGGCTTGTGCTGTATGGACAAACCCAGCACGGCACGGGCACTACATTCAAACGAGCATTTAAAAGTTCCAGAACTCTCAAACCTCCACGAGTTGACATGATTTCTAGACCCCCATTTAAAAGAGTTCTGGAACTATAGCTAATCTGCTTGCTCACTGCGGCTGCCTCCTGCAGGGCTGCGGCACTCTGCGCAGGCGTACGTCTCTGCATGACATTGATGAGGAGAGCTGTTCTAACTCTCCTAATGCTTTATTCATACAGCACATAAAGGTGTGACTTCTGATAGATAGAAAATAGGTGTTTCTTCTGGAAATAGCATTGATTATAAGGACATGCAAAACAAAGCTAAATATACAAATAGATGTTTAGGTATAAATTCTTTTTACTTTTCACACATTTTTGTTACATTTATGAGCTATTTACAGTTTAAGCTTGGGAGTTTGTTTATTCTGCTTTTGTTTATTAAGCTGACCACTTGACCGCTTATATTTCTTAAATATCCTATAAGTACCTCTGTTAAACGCCCACCTTTATATTCTGTATCTTTCCTTATCTTTCCATTTTCAGTTTACAGTTTGTGTAAGTACCTGCACCTCACTCTCGTCTCTCTGTGTCCTCAGAGCTTGTTCTCCTCGTGGTTGTTTTGAAGTACTTTGCATGCTGTCTGTGCTTGTGTGTTTATATGTGTGTGTGTATATGTGTTAATGTGTGTTTTAGTTATGCGGTCAGTGAGTGTACAGGCTCATAAGCTAATGTTATGTTTCCATTCCTCCAGGCCCCCAGCAGTCTTCTGGATGCCCTGGAGCAGCACTTGGCTTCATTAGAGGGAAAAAAGGTTAAAGACTCCACAGCCGCCAGCAGGTACACTTACTTCCAAGCTCCTCATTTTTAACAACCAATGGGAGAGGGGTTGTTTCGGTCAAGCTCTTCATTCTGCTTTGTGTGGGAAAGACATTTTAAGAGTTCTTAGTGCAGTTTCTTTTTAGTTTAATGTTAATATTTATGCAAATGGTTATTTTTATTAATTTGTTTGTTTGTTTTTGGAATACTTAAAGGGATAGTTCACCCAAAAGTGTTTTTCATCATCTACTTGTCACTCATCATCTGCACTTATGTCATTCCAAACTAAATATCTGCCTTTGTGTTTCTTAAAAGCAAAAAAGTCATACAGGTTTGGAATGACATGGGGGTGAGGAAATGACAGAGGAATTGTAATTTTTTTCATTGTTTAACTGTTGTCAAATGACAGCAGTCTGACGACCTGTCAAGGTTATTTTCAGTAATGCCCAGTTGACTTTACTTTACATTTTGGCATACTTCATTTTGTTACATTGTTTTGTGGAATGTACAGAAATTTAATGACTTGCAATTTTGGCATAGGTCAAATAAAAATACAAGCTTTGCTAACATGGGCTTTTTTGTGGAAGTGCGGGGTCAAACTGACTTCCCGTGGAGGAGCGGTAAAAACATGTTTTCTACAGACATAGTTGACTGTGATGTCTACTTATGCCAGCCAAGCATTTTACAGTGGCATGATAGAATCAGTTCCTCTGTCTGATAATCTTTCTCCCACACAGAGCTAGTACTCTGTCCAACGCCGTGTCCTCCCTGGCCAACACGGGTATCTCCTTCACCAAAGTTGATGAGAGAGAAAAGCAGGCAGCTCTGGAGGAAGAACAGGCTCGATTAAAAGCACTTAAGGTATGCAAAAGGATGGAAAGGAACATTTAAGCATCTTTAATTAACTACGTATCCTGATTGGCTCCTCTCATTACCCAGGAGCAGCGTCTCAAGGAAATTTCCAAGAAGCCCTCCATGTCCTCCACGACCGCCACCTCTCCTGTTTCCACGGCGACAGGCACCATCAGCACCGCCCCAGCCATTGATCTGTTCTCCACACCCAGTGGCTTCACTAACAGGTAAGAGACTCAACTGCACGTGTCACTGAGACACACACAATAGAACACGTCTCATGCTCAGCTGTGATGTTAATATACCATACACAATACAAGACTACAATGTTGTTGCCATGGTACAGATCAAACAAATCAGATTTGTACCATTAAACTTCATGTCTTCGTGCCTTAAATGAACAAATATGATTTTGGGACGATGATAATGAGGAGAAATCTAGTTTAACCTTACACGATGATGTTCTTGTGCACAGTAAGAAATCAGAACAACCTTAGCTGTCCCAGATTTGAGCCACTTTATAGTCTGTCTTAAAAGTGGCTTTTAGAATCAATCTTCGTCCTCTTGTTTGGCCTGTAATTGTGTGAATTCCTGCCCAGACGGAATTTGGACGTGGAAAAGTTATTGACTGTGAATTTCCTCCTAAGCTCCACTCTAAGCACTTTAAATTAACTTGCCAAGTTTGTCTTCAGTATGTGACTGTGAAATTCTTGGCCCTTAGAGAGCCGTTTTATGGAAGACATTAATTCAGTTCCTGTGTGTGTGTGTGTGTCTGTGTTTATCTGCTCTGCGTCTGTCTCCAGTACTCCAAAGGTTCCGAATGATCTGTTGGACCTCCAGCCAGCGTTCCAGCCTAGCCTGCCTCTCTCCACTGGCCTGCCTTTAACCAACTCCTGGGGAGGTGAGCGGATCAAACCACAAGATCTTACACGGCTGCATTAATATTCATCTGAAAGAAATCGATCCTGCATCAACATTGCAATCTCCTCCTCTGTAATTCAGACTGCTGGGAGCGTTCCCTCTGGAAGTCAGTGCACGATACAAAGCATATCTTTCTTGTTTACATGCTTAATATGCTGAGACCTCATATTTGTCTAATTCAAATTTAATCTGTAAAATCTGATAAACTAGGGTCTAATATTTAACCAAAGCCCTGATAGGGCATGTAGCATAATATTTAATATGGCGGGTGATTTGATACAGTATTGACTTCCATTATGAGGCAGAAACAGAGAAGGCCTGCAGTCTTCAGTGTTTATTGGATTATATTGCATAAAAAACACACTCAGCAGTTTTTACACGGAATACCTTGATGTAAATTGAGTTCAATTTAGGCCTAAGACTGCTTCTACTCCATGTTCATCACAGTGAAAGCAAAAGCCAGAGAGATATACAGAGACATTCGGACATCTGTTGACAGTTAGCATTTGATGCAGATTTATTTAAAGACAACATTTAATTTAAAAATGAATTCTATTTACCTTCTTTATAAAGGTCCCTGGTCTTATTGTGCATGATTCATCAGTGCATATAATCCTAATAAATGTTACTATCAAATGTTTAAAACCAACTTTTTTTTGTTTTTTTTTAGTAAGGCCGCATAATTCACATTCCCAATCAAACTCCTATTGATAATATCAAGCACCACTTTACATTAGTTCCATTCCATATTCTGTTTCAATATCACATAAGTTAAATTTTGAATTTCATGTCCTGACTGAATTTATTTCAACTTTAATTAGTTTTACAAATAATAACTTAAAAGCTTTAAATGTCATATTAAGGTTTCACAAGTTTTTACAACTTGAGCGACGGCCAGACTATTTAGTTTTCTAATATTTATGATGATTCAAAGAACCTCCCCATTCCTTCTCACTGAGTTTAGATGCATGCTTGATGTTATAGATTCATTAGCACCCATGTCTGGTGTCTGATTCAGTTTGGTACAGCAATTGTGCGTTTACATTTACAGTCTAAAAACACTTGTGTGTGAATTCATTTTAGAGTCTGGCCTGAACGGCTTCATCTCGTTTGTCTAGCGGTCTCTGTTTGCATGCCTTCTCTCTCTCTCTTTGTATCTCTAACCTCTTCCTGTTGTTTTCTGTTTGTGTTTTTCTTTGGTCATGTAGATCCTTTCACCTCTACAGAAGCCACTGATGACTCCATTCCAAACTTAAATCCTTTTCTTACAAAAGCTGTTGTTGATCCCGTGCATCTGCCTGTTGTGTCTTCAGATGCTGTTAGTTTTTCTAGGACACCCAGTCATGAAATGTTTGGTGGTAAATGGCTGTTCTTTTCTCATGTGGTGCTCTGTGCTTTCTTTCTCCTGCTGTGTGTCCGTCTGTTTTACCTCCACTCTCATTTTTGTCTTGAACGCTCCATCAAGTATTCAGTGATCCACAGGGTAGAGCCATAGCTGTAACCTGAGTTAACCCTTATGGTATCTCAAACCTTAAGTTCAAACCGGCTGTGTCTCAAAATCTAGTGAGTTTTCTACATAGGCAGCATTTTCTGGCAAAGTTTCACTCAAACGTTCTAATTGAAAATGTCCAGTGAATGGACATTGCCCAAATGCCCATGAAAATGCCCTAAAATGCTGAGGTGGGTCCTTAAGGCAGTGTATGCAATACTAGCATGCTGGACGCTTTATTCTTTATACTGCATACTGTTTTCAGAAAATCAGAACATATGCATTATACTATGATAAAGATTTCAGACAGTACTGGACTACATGAATATTCTGTTCACATGAAAACTATTGAATTTTTATTTAATTTAATATTTGATCAGATTCTCAATTGATGTCCAAAGTATGCAAAGTTATACATGCTATACACTGCATAAATAGAGTAGTATGGTAGTATGCTGTGTACTGTTTAGCCCAAGTTCTAAAATGCAGCTTGTGTATGTGTAATATTCTATGATTGTGTAAAGAGCAATAAGGAAGTCAAGCTTCTGTGAGTTTGTTTAAAGCTGGGAACATTATGTTTCCAGAGCGAACAATAACATATTTTAGACTGTGACAGACAGATGGCTTGTTGCTACTGTAAATCGTGTTTGTGTTTGTACAGCTGTAATTTGGTGAGTTGGCTGTGTTACAGTCTAGTAATGCTGGTCTGATATGAATACATGAGTGTGACTAAGGCTAAGAATGGCTGCTGTAAAACACAAAAGTAACTGCTTTAAGACATGCTTCCTCCTTTTGAGTGTGGTGGTCCTTTTTCCTTCTCGACACCTGAAAATTTCTTTTTATATTTCTTTTATTTACATTTACTTATTGTTGTTTTTACTTTCTGAGGGATTTTTCTTAGGGGCTCTGGACCACCTTGCCCAAAAAAAGTCATTTATTTTTGCTTGGTTTCACTTATTGCTTTGCTGCCTTTCTTGCGGTTTTATGTTATTTTTAATTTTAGTTTCTCCCTTCTTAGAGTGTTAAGTTTCAAAGTTTTTCCCAAATGTCAATTTCATTTCTTGGTTCTCTAGATAATTACAATCCCTTTATTGATTCAAGCTCTTCTGTTGCTTCACCCGTTGAGCCCTCTGTTCGGATGGGCTGCTTCCTCACAGGTACACACGCCCCACTGTGGCGTATGTTTTCTGCCCTAAGAAAACATATTGCCGCTGCCCATGGCAGGGGTCTTTGTTACCCCACGGTTTCCCCTCTAGGTACCTTTACCCCAAAATTACACCTTCTGCTATTTTGTTGATTCTGTTGTCATAATTACACCCTTCTGACCTAAATATAGTTTGTGAGGCTGCGTAAAAAATTGTTTACCCAAAAATGTCAATTCTTAAAATTTACTCACCCTCATGTGAGTGAGAAGAATATACCCCCAAACTCTTTTTAATATAATGAAAGTGAATAAGGATTTTGTCTGTAAATAAATTTCAGAATTTTTTTTTTAGTAGTCAACTATAATTCTCTTGAATACTTTAATGTTCCTGCTGTGTGTGTTTGGTTTATATTTTTGTTTTCTCACTTCATTAATTTTCTCATCTCTGGCTCTCTTCTGCTTTGGTTCTGTGCCTGTCAGACTCATTCTGCTCTCCGGCTGCTGCCTATCCTAACACTCCTCTCTTCCAATCTGAACCCTCCACTGTAGCTGGACTATTCGGAGGTAGGTTCTGTTCCTCCAGCCTGTCTCTCTCTTTTCTCATCCTTTCTTTACTTTGTCGGTGCCCTTTATTTATGTCCTTTATTGAGCTGGATAAAACCGGTTTGAGGTCACTTCAGACATTCGTCTTGCAGTCTGAGCATGCCATAAGTGTGTTTTAGTTTTATTCAATTAATAATTAAAGCCAGTTTGGGCGGGGCTATTTGTTTGACCAACCAATGGGAGATGGGGAGGTTTGGCTAACATGTTTAAAAATGTGCAGGCAGTGAAAAGCCCAGATGATGGTCTGAGGTTTTATAAACTTTGGATTGCTGGAGTTAAATGACTCCATGCTTGTTTTTGTCTGTAGAAACAATCATATTGGTTCTGGGAGCCGAGTCAATTGCCCTGGGCTAACAGAGTCACCTGACTTTTTTGGAAGTCTGTTGAGTAAAACAGAATCAATCCATTTGAATTAATTACAATTACACATGAACTAAAAAAACATTAACCAGCGTATTGCATTTGCAGTTTCTCAAGTACTCAGACATGTAAGTGAAGCAGCCTGTCCACTTGTTTTAGGTCTGACCTTGTTTTCTTCAACACAGGGTTCTCGGCTCCTCCTGCTGCCCAGCCTCCCAGCTCGACAGGCCTTAATGTCGACTTCGATTCGGTGTTTGGCAATAAGTCGGCCACCAACATCACAGAATCTGCTGGTAAGAGATTTAGCAAGAGTGACTGCTTTTCTCACATGACGCTTCACATCCATCTCACTGCTGAGGGCCACCGTGTTTTAGGGGCCCAGAGACTTTGTGGAGTCAGTCAGTGTTTTGGACCATGCTTAGTGCTGGCATTGTAACACTAGCATGTGAAAAGAGTTACAGCCATTTGTGTTCTCATTGAAGCCAAGCAACATTAGAGGACTAGGGCGTATTGATGTTATTTGTTTTTGTGTTGTGTACTCAAATAGCACACTGCATGAATACTCGCTGCCCAAACACATACGCCTTGCACACTCACTAATTGCCTTATGCACACACAAATTGCTTCTTTGTTGGACCTGTAGTGTAGCACGTTGAGCCATGGTGTTCATACAGACAACCTGGGTTCAAATCCATCTGACAACAGTTATTTCTTAGCAAGGGAAAAAAATTGTTAATCTTTAATCAAAGCATATTAAATTCACCTTTTTTTGTAGATAATGCAGTCATTTCAAAATCTACATTAATAAGTTATTCCTTTTTGCAATACAATTAATTTCCACCCTACAGTTTATATTTCTGTTTCTTGTTGATTATCCTGTTTCACTTTTATTTACATCACATTGCATAAAGTAAAATATACGGTGCGAGTGACATTTTAATGTTGGCTTGAATTTGTTAGTTACGTAAACCCATTCATCATTTAAGACATGCTCATTCATCATTTAAGACCACCACAAAATTTTGGGATGTTCCTCATAATGTTCTCTCTCTCTCTCCCTCTCTTCTGTTTCTCCCACTGGCTCTCTGCTCTCACTGCTCACTGTGTGATATGATCTGTTTGGCCACTGGCTTTGCATGGCACTGCATGTCTGGGTGAGTTGACTTCACATAAGGTTTAGCCCACCTTCTTTCACTTCGGTTCTGCATCATCTGCCTTTCACTCCACCCAACTTAAACATTCTTTTGTTTATGTTTGTGTCGTCTGTGTCTTTTATCCCTCTCCCTTTCCCCCTGCTCTGTTTCTTTAAGATGATATTTTAGGTGGCATACTGAAACCCACAGTGGCCTCTCCCAACCAGGACCTGATGCCCAGTGCCCAACAGCCAGGAAAACTGGTTTCTGATGACTTGGATTCCTCCCTGGCTAACCTTGTGGGCAGTAAGTGTCCTGTTTTTATTATACCAATCAAATGGGCATTTGTTTTCTGGTAGTAATTATCAGGAAACGGTAACTTACATGTTTGTTGGAGTTTAAATAGATTCTCTTATTTACAGTAGCTTGCTAATGGTCACTGAGATTGTTACTTGTTAACTGCAATTTATTCCTTTCTAAATCCATGAAACAACCTCTGGTAGTTTTAGCCCCCTGATTTAGGGAGTTAAGATGCAGTCAAACAAGTCTTTAAGCGTTCAATTACCTTGAACCAAGCTGTGAATACCGCCAGGAGGATTTGATGTCACACTGTTTAGTTTTTGTTTCTAATAACAACCACAAGCAAATAATTTTTAAAATATATGATCTGCTTTACTTTCTTTACAACACTGCTAGTTAGTATTGTTTGTTTTGTGATAATTAGATCTTGCAGAACAGACTTTAGTTCAATACAGAAAGTCACCCTTAAGCATATCAACAAAAAGTGAATTACAAAATGTAGTGTGACTGCAGCTTCATAAAGTTAATTTAGCTTTGTGCAGTTGCTGATGTGCTCCTAATTATTGTGTTCTCACACACAGATCTCGGTATTGGAAATGGAACAACAAAAAAGTATGAACCTTTGCCACAGGGCATGTCACAATCATAACTCAATGTTATAGTCAGTAAATCATTTAGATTTCATTAAATTGCTTCTTTGTTTTTATCTCAGTGACATTCACTGGAGTCAACCTGGAGAGAAGAAGTTGACCGGAGGAAGCAACTGGCAACCAAAGAATGCTCCGACCACAACATGGAACCCTGCCACCATGGTGAGTTCAACAATATGCGCTTTCTCTAACTGCAATGAAACAAGACTCTGCTTAAAGCAGCTGCCATAAACCAATACATGGGAAATAGCTGGAGATTCTGCGATCATTTGGCAATATCATCTCTGTTCAGAACCTAAGTGAGTGTTCTGATGTTGCCTAGGTAGGCAGCTCGCAAGATTTTGGAACAGAGCCACAATTTACGTTAAAGTTCTCAAAAACAGCTGCAATGGATTTTGTCTTGTCTGTGTTTAAATTATGTTTGTGTGAACTTACAATGTCAGTTGTGTGGTGTTGTGTTTTGTATGCCTTCTAATTGTGTCTGTTGCGTTGTGTAACCGTTCTCATCGGGGGGATAAACAGAATGGCA
Organism: Botia almorhae; assembly: GCA_036877575.1. Classification (NCBI taxonomy): domain Eukaryota; kingdom Metazoa; phylum Chordata; class Actinopteri; order Cypriniformes; family Botiidae; genus Botia; species Botia almorhae. Next base: position 177,648 of record JAZGTJ010000176.1, on the reverse strand, counting down.
TGCTTTTCCCACCATACGTAAGTGAAAACTGAGTCAAACCTCTCAAACGCATGAGATTATTAACCACACCGCCTTTGCTTTGGCCACAGTCTATGATCTGAGTGTGTTGAGTGAGCAGAATTGCACTGAAACCTATGAGCTGATCTAACCAGACGTCTCTAGGCATGGCCAGCAGCCCTGTTTCTCTTCCCTTTCCTCCCATCATTTTGTTTGTTTGCGCCATTTGCAAACAACTGAAGTTGTGAATCAGTGAGTGTTTCCAGTGGAGGGTTTACAGGACATTGTGCAAAGTGCAATACAAGCAAACCAATACATACAGCTTGTGGGTGATCCAGGTAATCTATTTGAATTGGTGCATCTGAAATGTACCTTAGTAAACGTTCTGATGGAAACGCTTGCGGAGGAGTTATAGGGCTCCAGACAAATAATCAATTAAGGAGCCATTGGTCAAAGTTTCTCTCTCATTTCATCCACAGAAGGGTGATTCTTCCTATAACATGTAATTCAGCAGAAAACCATTTGAAACCAAAATTCAGCTGAAACTTTGCGGTGTCTTGTGTTACTACATCAACACAAAAAAATCATGATGGCTGCGTGTTAAGCTACTACTTACAGAACAGGCACATAACCTGCAAAAGGTCATAACATGCTCATTTTAAAATCATAACATGCACGTTTGTATTGATGACAGTCGCGATCCTGGTAAAAATATCTCTCGCAAATTAATATTTTGCTCACAAATGCGACTATTTTAGATGCAGTCTGGAGCCCTGGGTTATTTTTAACTTTATTTAATATGAGCTGGATTTATTAGTATTTACGCATGGAGATATTAACTTAAAATTTTGAAGAGCTCGTTGTTTGTTTCAGTATTTACGTTTTTTGTTAGTTTTTGTTAGAATTACTAAATGGATGAGCTGTTTGCTCCCTTTATCGCAAAGTTTTTGTTCTGCCTTTAATTTTTTAATGGACTTGTTGATCTTCACCAGCATGTTTGTCTTCAGCATAGTTGTATGCTTCAAATCAGTGTTTCTCAACCATGGGGTTTAAAATAAGACAAAAACAGGTATTTAGGTAAAATAAAAAAATTAAAGCAAATCCAGGTAAATCAAATATTTCTTTAGTATTAGTTTTTTTTTATATATACATCTTTCTAGTTATGCCAAGTCCTAAAATAGTTTATTGGGTAGAAATTAGGCATGCTAAAATAAAGTTGCTAACTAAACAGCCTAGAATTTAAAGGATGCCATCAGTTTAAATTGTATGTGGCTGCAGAGCAAAAAATAGTGACTATTTACCAGCAACTGCCTATGTGACTTAATTAGTATTCATAAACGAATGCATTTCATTATGTAGCAACTCATTTACTAGTGAACCCTTTTATATAAAGCATACATTTACAATAAAGGGGGTTTGAATGATTAGATAGTTCATTGGTAAATGGTAGTTGTTAGTTCACTATTCCCTCCATCAGCAGAAATGATCTGAGCAGTGACCGTTACACATTTCAGTAGTGCAGTGTGAGGACAGTGTGTGTCCTTATTGAGAATATCACAGCTACTTCACAAAGAGCTTCTCTCATCCACCAGAGCCCTGCACCTGCAACTAATCAGTCTTCAAAGAGAACACACACTCTCTCTCTCTCTCTCTTTTTCTCCCTGTTTTTCCCTCTCCCTCTCTCCTCTTTATCTTTTTGCTTATATTCCTATTTTGATGCTCTAGTTGGAGACTGTAAAGATCTCTCTAACATTTCCCAGATGTGAGCCTCTCTCCACAAAGAAGAGAAAGCAAAAAGTACTTTTGGTGAAATCTTTTTAAAAAAGAAAACTCTTCTGTCGTCCCCTCGCACAAAGTTTTCTTTGTTCCGTGCGTGCGCTGCGTGTGTAAACATGGAAACTCAGATACGGTGTGTCTGGGACGGCCGTCTCATAGCTGGCCAAATGGAATGTCTCACTTAAAGTGTTCAAAAGAATCGTTCTTTCACACGAAACGGAATGATGTCATGTTAGACCTGTGCTATTTCTGTTCTGACACCAAATTTGTCTTCCCAGGCTCCCTCTGTAATGGCCTTTCCCGCCACGACGCCCACAGGCATGATGGGATACGGAATGGTGAGTGGAAAATGGGAGTTTGTGCATTACTCAGGCTGTGCTAAAGGTTCGAGCTGGTTCTCTGGCTCCTGTGTATTGTGTTGTCAGTCCTCTGGTAGAGTGTGGGATTCTGGAGCACTGCACAGAACTCTCTGGTGTTGAAGCACCTCATTCATTAAAGCACTCTTCATTACAGTACATCAGCCATAAGACATTTCTGCCTCTGTGATATTTATTTTATCCATCAGTTTAGCAGGGGTATTTACATAGCTCCCTCTATCATGTGCATGCTTTGCATTGAGATTACAAAGATTACAAGCCACTCAATGCATGCTCTTGATTTTTATTTTGGGGTTGGAGCTGGAACAAAACAACTTTAGCTTTACTTATGTAAGCAGCTAAATATTAACTAGACCCCAAAAAACAGCAATTCCTAAATAGTTCTTAACTAACCCTATTAGTCTATAGGGTTTGGGAATCTTTAAGTTGTCTATTAAGGTAGGGCAACACAGACCATGGTTAATGGTTAGGAGTTAAAGCCACTTGCAAATGACACTTAATATAATAGCTGCAAATATCAGCGTTTATATAACTGGTGCTGTGACTCATCCACTCTGAATCCTGCAACCCCTGTACCTCGAAATCTCTCTCTCTTTCTGAGTTACAGCTTATGTAAAAGAATGTGGCTTTTGATCCAAATGCTCCAAACACTGAGGAAACTGAAAGTTTATGAACGTGTATCGTTGTTCGCTGCAGTTCAAGGGTCTCAGTTGTTGTTCATGTGTAGTTAAACAATAACTGCAGTCACTTTGAATGAGAACACAGGATTCAGACTGGCTTCATATTTTCTAGAGTTTCATTTCGTCAAATATAACAAGAATATGTGGATGAGGAACTGTGTAAGCCATTGGCATTTGATGTTGGGTTTAATAATTTTGTCTATGCTTTGAGCATGTAAAGTACAAACAACATATATCCTTTGTGTTTTGTTTCTTTTGGTTTGTTTACTTTTGTCTGTTTTGTTTCCTTCTAGACCCCTCAGATGGGTACCATGACCATGATGACCCAGCCCACCATGATGTACACGCAGCCTGTGATGAGGCCGGCCAACCCCTTCGGCCCAATCTCAGGGGCACAGGTATGACCTTCCACACAATGATCTCCACAATGATCCATCAATTTCCTTTTCATGTTAAAGCGCATTTGTTCAGTTCCATGATCCTGCTTGAAATAGAGTCATCAGATATGCGCTGGCTGCTTGCACTCTATTCTAAGAGTTCTAGAATCAGCTCTAGAACATCAGAGCCTTTATTCAGAACGCACACTAGCCATCGTTCCATTGCTAGTCCTCTTCTGAATATAAAAGCAAGCATGGTGGCATTCGCACATCTCTGGGGGAGGATATGTATTCCACACCTGCATCAAATCCTCAGCTGGGAATACATACCACACCCCACCACCCCTGCTTCATTTCTGTAGTAACACTTGCAAGGGGAATTGTTATCATCTTACAGCCCTGTGAGAGTTTGTATCAGATTGCCAGATCTGAGTGGAGTTAGTGGCTAGCAAAGATCCGCTCTTTCTGAACCTCTTCTTCTTTCTTCAGCCTGTCTGGCTCTGATTTTTCCTTTGTGTGTTGGGTTGTTTACTGGCTGTCCCTGGACTCTTTCAATCTCTCTCATTCTCTCTGAAATAGCTTTCTACAGCATCTAGTCCTTCCAGTTCAGGTCCTTTCAGAGCTCCAGGACAAGACCCTTTTGCACAGCTGTCTCTGAAGGATTTGCTTTAGAGCGTCTTTAGGTACAACAAATCTGCTGTGTGTGACTGTGTGTGTGATAGACCAGGTGCTTCTTGCTTAATAACTTTTTCTGTGCTCAAAACTCTTACTCCTGCTTTCTACTGGTTTTCATGTGCCGTAATACTAATTTATACTGGAATGTTCTGAAATTTATAACAGTTCCACATCTGAAAGCGATATATCACTTAAAGACGAGCCCTTTCTGTTGTTGTTGTTTTTATAAGGGTGTTAGGACTGAACCTGCATGAATGTCCCTCCCTCCAAACTTAAAGGGGTCATGTCATAAGAATTTTTCCACTGTCTCAAATTTAAAAAACACTGTTGCATTTCGCATGCGAGGGGGGCGTTTCTTAAAGGCGCAACATTTTTAGAGGTTGAAGAGGGTGAAAATGATTGAAAAATTAAGGATGCATTTACATGACAAGGATGTGCTAAAAATGTTTGTACGACACCGTTTTTGTTATTGTAGTTTACATAGAGACAATGATGACATTTAAAAAAAAACTCGAAACCCATTTTTTTCTAGGCTTCAAAATTCTGTTGATGTGTGAATGCCAACAGCACATTAAACATTTTTGTTGATAACTGTGTCATGTAAACACCCCCTAAATACTGTTTTTCACACAAAGAAAAACTTACCAGATTTTATGTGGACATCAAATGTCAAAAAAGTAACATTTATGATATAAACCCCTTAAAGTTTAAATAATTTTCATAGTCGTTCATCTTAAGTTGCAGCTTCATGAACGTTCATCTCATCAGTCATTGGCTGCTTTACGAGATACATTTACATTATTATCCACAACATTACACAAATTATCCACAACACTGTGATGTCATAATATGTCCGTTCTTCCAAATGTCTCACAAATTGAGGACAACTCGCAGAATAAAACACTCAAACGTAAGACAGAAGTTAATGCAGAAGTAGCCCAGTAGCACCCTGAACTGAGCCCTGATGATGTCAGTAATGTGTTTTTTGTTCTCCTTTCAGATGCAGTTTATGTAGGTGAAGAAGAGTCGACGCTTCCCAAGGATGAATTACACAGCAAATCTCAAACCTTTAATCTATCTCCAGCCGGCCGTTGGGCTCTTACAGAGTCCCGCCCCAGTACGAACCTGTATGGGAATCAGAGGGGGAGGGGGGTGGTGCATTATGGGATATGATTGGACTCTGTTGCCTAGAGATGTCAGATGGACGACACGGCGCTCATTTTGTAATTTTGTAAACATTGTGTTGTTCTTGTACTGATTAGCATCTGTAACGAAACACACGGTGTTGAGAGATGGTGCGAGCGCGGGTGTCCGAATGTTGTCACCAACACGGCTTTACTTTTTTCCAGGAAATGACAAAACAATAGATCTGGGGTGGGGAATGGGAGGGGGAGTTTATTCTTTATCTGATTGTCAATCAAGCATTACCTAATTTAACCACCACCAATTTACAAATCCTAACATCCGTTTCTACTCTGATTTCCACTTTATTGTTTATGTTAAGCTGTCTGCAGTAGACATTCCTTGTGTATTGTCTGTATTTATTTATGATTTACCCACTGAGGACATGAAAGAAGAAATAATTTCTTTTTTTTTACTTTTGAGCACCTCCTCACGGGAGGCGTTTAGGAGTTTTGCGTTGATGATATGGGTATGATTAATTGTATAATTCGGATTTCGAGAGCGACTGAATTATAAATAAAATATATAATATAAAACGGGGAAGGGGGACACCTATAAACTCGTACAGCATTAGGTATTCTCAGAAACAGTTGTATGTCTAGTGCAATTTCTTTGTAACTCAAATGCTCACCACCCTCCATTTGTAAGAAATATAGGATAAAATGCACAAACCATTATGCCACATAGTCATTTCAATGCCCTGGGGGGTGGGGTGGATGTTGGGTTTCGCGGGGGAGTATTTATCGGATTAGCAAAGCACTACATTCGTGATTCTGCAGCATTGCATTGGGGAGGATCTGTATTGCTTATTTGCTTGGCATGTCATTATTTTACATTGATAGTTATATGGCTGCCTTTTCAACATGAATGTGCAGAGTCGCCTTCATTTTTTGGCCGTCCTTCATAGCGACAAAACAGCAGAACAGTGGCGTGTGTGCGCGCATGTGTGAATGAATGTAAGCATAGCTTGTTGGTTTCATCGGGATGCGGTCGGTAGCTTCTTTGAAATTAGCTGTAGGTCAGAAGAATGAGGATGGGGGCACTGTTGATCAGCGTTCCGTGTACATAAAACTGTCCAGTAGGAAAGCATGTGAAGGATGGTTTAAACGTGAGGGCGATTCTATCCATTGATTTAGAATATTTACTGCGTCATCCCTGCAGATTCTATTTTTGTTTATATGACAAAAAAATGCAGAATTTGGGTGATTTTCAAATAAAGTACAGCTTCCACAGAACGAAGGATCCCGCCTCATTTTTTGTTAGTGGCGTTTTCTTTCAGATAATTAAGATGTATTCTGCCATTTTGTATAAATGTCATTAACTTTACCTAAGTGATTCCATGAGAATAATTAAACACAAGCACAATATCCCTTTAATACTTTTTTTTTAATCCAAACAATGGAGTTTTACACAAAAGGGATTTTAAACACCTGTGAAAAGCCAGTGTGATTTAGGACTCCTTAAATTCTTCAGTCTGTGTTGATGTGCGTAACTGTTGAATCTTGCTCTGAATGGTCCGTGTGGTGACCGCCGACTCTTTAGTTTGAAACGGGCTGAAGGGCATCTCCTCGCTCGCATCCGATTGGTGTAGGGGAGCGGCCTTACCTACCACACACAGCAGATTCTGCTTCAATGAGTCCAGATGCATCGGTCCCTTCACACAAACACACACAAAGAGCCACTCAAAGCAGGTTCCTGTTGGGTTTAACAAGGGTGGTGACTGTTCCCTATCTACACTCATGTCATCTATATTCAAGTCCATGGCGACTGAAACCAGCAATGGGAAAATCGCAGACACAGTGCTTTTCACAGGTCTTATCTCACTAATGCCATTACAAGGGCTGCTTTGAGATTCTGTCTGGCTTTGGTGGAGGTGTTACTGGGCCTTTTGGCTGATGATATCTCTTATAAACGAAAGCATGGAAATCAGCCTCTGAGTTTGTTTGATATTAATGTCACATTTATTGCTAATCAAAAATTAATGACTGTTTATTAATGCTGTCCTCACTGCTTTGTATGTGAACAGGTGAGGAAAACATTGCTCGTATTGTTTATGAATGTAGTGCAATAATTTGTTGTTATTGTAATACAAGAATTCTGTAGCTTCTCCAACCACAGATATTTAGTAGGGAAGATTACAAATGTAGTTATTTACCAGAAGTAACATAAGATACTACTAAAGCTGACTGTGTCCCATAAAAGACAAATATTTCAGGGTGACCTATAATAGTGGTAGAATTTAATCAAGCACAACGTTAGGAACACAATGACAGATGCTGTTCTATTAAAAGTAATACAATTATCTGTATATTTTCTGTGTGTGTCGTATTTACATTATAACAGACTTGAGAATAACAGCCCTGTGGACACATTTGCATAATTATACAATAAACAAATTTCCTGAGGCCTGCTGATGTTTATCAAGATAAAACATTCATAGTGTGCTAGCCTAGCCATTGCGTACAATTTTTACGCTGTAAATGAGCAGTAATTTGCTTCTTGCCTTCAGTTTATCTACAGGAACTTGCAGGGACCAACCACAGGTTAATTGCTTTGCTCAAGGGTATGAAGATGAAAGTCTCCTACACTAGCTTTCCTAATTCTGCCTCTGTGTTGTCATTGCGTCCTACATCATTTATTGTAATTTGCATATTTATCCTTCCTCTTTCACCAGTGTGCCATTACGCAATACCAGACAAGCAAAAGCACTGTTTCCAATACCAGCCAGGCTGCAGGAAATATCTAAGCACCAAAACCACCTGTTGTATTACAAAAAAGCAATATTACTTTCATTAAATAAAAAAACGTGCTTAGCAAGCTACAGAGAACAACCATCTTGTCCAAATTAAAATACAGGCATTATTTAGCATCATTTAATAGTTCCCTGCGTAACATTTATGCATTTGGCAGAAACTGTCTATTAAAGTGACCACACATTTTGTCAGTCTGCATTTTTGAAATTGAACCCATGACCTTGCCTTTGTTAACACAGTTGAACTACAGGAACACCGTCTTACCGTGAAATTAGTCTCACCCCTGTAGAGTATTTCACTGAGGTCAGGTGGGGTGGCAGGGGTCACATTTCTTTTCTGTCGAACCCCTTCAGCTTCCTCCAAGGGCCGAGGGGGACATGGAGGTCTGTCGACGGACTCTACTGTGTAGAGTCACAGGCATAATGTGAGACTAATGAGGTAGCAGATGGCCAAAATTTAAAGGATAAGTAAATTTGCCATGAACAGAAAAGAGCTGCTTAAACATTGTGCTATAAATAGCTACTTTTGTGTTCCATAGGCGAAAAAGTACATGTTTGACACTACATGCGGGCGAGTGAACAATGACAGACTTTTCATTTTTGGGTTAAAAAAGGAGTTCCATTACGTTTAGAAGCAATGCAGGGTGGATGTTGGGAGGTGTATCAAAATAGACTCATAATAAAACCTACACTCAAAGGCCGTCAGTGTTAAACTGCTGAGGACATGAAGTTTGGAGAGGAAATGAAAACACTGCCACTCAGTAATGCACTGTAGATATAACGATGACTTCCTCCACTCTTGGAGCCATTAAACAGAGCTGAACAGTGCCAATGGCAGCATTCAGAGTGCTATAAAAACCGCCCAATCAGAAAATATGCCAAGCCACCACAAGAAAACTACCAACACTGGGCCAAAAGATACTAGACCATGACAGGCAAAAACAGATTAAATCAATATTGCAAGGTAACAAGATGCTACATGAAGACTACAAATGCTCTCAGAATCATCAAGCACTAAACTCTTACAATCAAAATTCATATTTGAGTGTGGGTAATTTGTTATAGAAAAAAACAATAAGGTTATTAATTAAGTTGAGTTAAACCACTGACAGTTTTCTGAAACGAAAATCTACTTTTCTGTGCTGTCATTATTTATGCTGTATTTCTGCGCCATCTATTGGTTGTAAAATGTCAATGCATAACATATTTAAAAATCCTACAAATAAACACGAGCTCAATGGAAATAAAATAAATACGCTGTTATATTTATAAACTAAATCATGACTATAAGGACCAGTAAATTTTTAAACTACCTGGTGTTGTCGCAAGGCTTGTCTTCATTATGGTCTCGTTCAGTGTGTCATTGGATCCAAGCGTCACAGTTTGGCCCAAAAATCCTTTTCTGGGGCTAACAAAAAAAACTGACCACTTTAAATAAAAGTTCCAAGCCCAAAACAGTCCAGAGAAGTATCGTACCTTCAATGTCAAACTCCTACCTGATCTGAGGATCATCCAGAGAGTCTGTCAACAGTTTATTTACAAGTTCCAGGTTTTCTTTTTCTAATTCCTTGACAGTGAATTCCAGCACTGAGATCTCCTTACAATAGATAGCAAACTAGCACAAGAAATTACCTGTGTTATCTTACCTCTCCAATACCCAATGCACATACTGTACAAAAAGATGCATGTATACTGGAATACATAATGTGGCCTTATTTTTAACCTCACCTCTTCTTTAAGCCAGTCATTGTCTCGGATCTCCTGTTCAGTGGCACTGTCGAGGTTTTCGAATGTTCTCTGAAACATAAGGACGGTTGCAACAGAACAGACAGCATGTTTTCTGTTGGCCTTCAGTAGTTCACACAGTAAGTCTGTACCATACCTTCTTGGCCAGCTGCTTTATTTCATCAGAACGCTGTGCTGTCTTTCTGTCAATGTCTTCAACAGCCACTGCCAAAGATCTCTGGAAATATTCTGAAACACACCTTTATTTACCTCATTCACAAACGCACAATGTATGTTAAACATTGTGCTCATAAATGTACTCTTATGTGAGCATAACGTGTGTGCACATTCAACGTGATATAATTAAATATATAAAGACCCAAACATTCTTTCATGCACTTGCTTAAAAACTACTGTATACTATTTAATATAGTATTGATGTGGTCATTTCTGTCATAATTCTGACACACACCTGACATCTCCTGGAATGTACTTTGTGAAACGCCAATATCTGTTTCCAGCTTCTGGATCTTTTGCTGGTGTTCAATGCTGCCCTTGTCTTTATACTGCAGCCAGACCTGCCTCTCTGCCTGCAGCTCCTCCACCTGCAGCTGCAGCCCCGCAAGCTTACAGCGCAGTTCTCACTCACACAAACACACACAAATATTAAAACATCCCTGTTACACAATACTGCCTAATCCTAGCACAAGATAAACACAACTCAGGAACACTGTAAGTTTAACATACATTGTGCATTAGAACTATTACACTTCTGTAAAAGTGCTTCATGATGACACATAAGAACCATTTATGGAATAAAGAACCATTAACATCTATAGAACCCTTCCGTTTCACAAAACTTCATTTATTGTATTCATTTATTGTATTCATGTATTCATTTTAGTGAAGAAAAGGTAAGAAAATTGTTATTTTAAGAACCTTTCACTTAATGGTTCTTTGGGGAACCTAAAATGATTATTTTATGGCATTGCTGTAAAGAACCTTTCAAGAACGTTTATTTTTAATAGTGTATTAGTGATTAGGGCTGTAGTTGTCATACTTTTAACTCCAGTAAATGTATCTCAGGGTTTCTTAATGAATATCTCACACATTGTAGGTCTATAGGTTTTCCTGTCCACGCAACTCACTTCTGCCACATGCTCTAATAATCCATACCTAAAACATGGTTGATATCACTCTAGTACCTTCTAGTTCATTCTCCTGGTTGTGTTTTAGCGCTAGGTTCTCCTGGACAGCTTGCTCCACCTGCTCCTTATTCCACAGCTTCTTCTGCTCCAAGTTTCTCTCCTGCTCCTTCATCTGTTTACGTAATTTACAGACGTGACGCGACTGCTCCTCTTTCAGCTTCTCCTGCTGTAGATACAAGCCTTTGAGTTTCTCATCATTTTCACTAGGATGATCTCTTAATGAATTACTGTTTGGTGGATTAACTGTGAATAACTGAACATCACTTATACCAGCTTCATTAGCCGTTGTTTTTCGTCTTCGAGTTGACACAATTCCTGTTTATAATCTTGAAGCTCTTTTCCTTTAACCTGAATTCTGTTGGAAATAGTCTTTTTATCATAGGCGCATAAACGCATATATTAAGTTGCAAAAATAAATAATATAAACAAAGTATTAAAGAGAATATGAAGCCATTCACTTACTGGAACTGTATGAAAACTTCCGCAAGCGATGTTTTATCTGTTTTGCTCATTTTACTGCTAGGAGGTTATTTACTTCATTTAATACGTAATATCAAAAACAAAACAAAAAAACTATAAAGCCATAAAGCGCATAAATCATACATTTAATATGTCCTGTAGTTATGAGGGCAAACAATCTGTATTACCCGCGCACAGCAAGGGTTTCCTTTTTATTCTACGTAATTATTTCATATTTCTGGGTGTGTTTGTGCGTTGTTATGGAAACTACGTGTCTCTTTAATTTCGGTCACCAGGGGGCGATGTTTATATTTATACAAGCGCTTTAAGTTTTAGGCAAATCCTGGTTTAAAAATGTAAACTGATCTAGAGAGCTCAAGGATTTGAAGAGAAAAAGAGACAAACACAAGGGGAAAAGACCAATGACTATTCACTATAAAAATATATTTAACAGCAAAAAGAAAATAACCAATCACATAACAGTATGACTACATAACGATGACATAATCACTGCTGGTCGATTAGTAGTCTTAAACATTCAATTACTGTAATAATACAGTAAATCCCTTAAACACGAGCCCTTATTCTTCACGTGAGAAGCTTGTGCGCAAACTTAAGACGTTCAACATCTCATTAGCATCTAATTAATTAAAACACATTAACTAAATGCTCTAATACACAGGGAGTGTCAAAACAGAAATCCGTAAGCACTGACTTTATGAGTGCATGTCTAATTTTTATGCATACGATTCATACGTGTCTTATTAAATAAAGCTGATGTCTTAAACTGACTTTTAATTACATGATAATGTATATGGAATGTATGTGTGTGACAGAATTAAAGGTTTATGGGATTTAGGTGGCCACGCCTGTGTATGCGCCTGCACGGACTGTGCGTAAATATCTAGTGAGCCTCCTACCCTGACAGCACTTTTGGCCAGCGTCCGGGACTCACCAAAACCCACTTAGCTGTCTATCTAGACAGCATATATTTTGGGTTACTGGGTGCTGAGACACAACCAGGGGGATCGCAGGTCACGCGTGTCCGAGAAGCGGATGAGACTACACACCCACACGCGCCTTACTTTAAAACTGGTGTCTACCACATGATGTGTTTATAACTTCAAGTGTACTGTCAATGGATTATTACTGTAGTTTTTCTAGTTTACTAAACATTACTGTTTTCTTTCGTTGTTTTGTTTTCTTCCTGACTCTTCAGCTGTGCTGGACCAAGCAAGATTAAGGTAAACCTTATACTGTGAATTTTACCATTATTCTGACTGCTGCTGTGGACGTGTTAAAATCGCTTAGTTTTGGCTGTAGTTATGTCTATTGCGTGCTGCTACAAGACTGATGGAGTTTGTTTCAACACGCACAAAGTGCATTTCATTTGACTCTGTGCGCTGTTTTCACGTCTGGAGTTTTATCTCTGGAACCGTTCCGAATGTTTTCTCATTTCCTGCTTTTCTAATCTGTTAATGCCTGTACAGCTATTACGGCAAGAATGCAGGCTGTTTATTTACATCAAAGATTAGCAACTACCAACCAGGAAGAATTCATCCTGTGTGAAAGGCAGCGTCAGTTTATATATTTAAAAGAAAATACCCAAAACACCAGATAATACAATATAAAATACACTTAATCTTGATACCAAAAACAATATGGTTTATGTGTACACCTGGAATCACATCACACCTGGGATCCAGTCCAAATCAAAGCCACATTATGAGGCTTTATGGTTATGTATGTTAAACTAACTTGCCCCATTATTGACATTAAGTTAATATTATCCAGCCGACTAACAAAATGTTTCAGTTTGTTTTGAAATTGTAAGTACAGTTTGTGATAGTTGTGGAAGTGTCTGTTAGAAGTTCAAAACAGTCAGGTTTCTTTTGAAAAATGATTCAGGGATGATTTTCAGATGGTTTTAGGGATCTCTATTCTGCCGCGGGTGCTTAACTCACGACAGCTGTCATGACATGCCCTCACAGAAACAACAGATACATGAATGCTTTGTTATGCCATACTGAGATGTGACTGTAATTGGAAAAATCATTAAGAGATGTGACAAGATTAGTCTTAGATTCAAAATGTTATATGCTGTTATTTATATTTGTATAATTAAAACTCGGTCTAATCAATGTGATTATCAGTAAACCTTAATTACTGTACAATTAGAGTAAACGTGTGTCAGTTGTCTTGACTGTTAATTAAACTGATCTAATTATCAATCTATAAAAGGAAAAAGAAAAAGTGCTTTCTCATGTTTGATAAACGTTTAGTGGGATTTCTCTAGAGACAGACATGACTCATTTAAATAAACAGGTTTTTCCAAAATAGGAAACTGGAATGTATCAGGGCTGTATATAAGAAACCAGATGTGTCCCTGCAAGAAATTGGTAGTCTGGTAGGAACTTGTTGCTGTTTCAATTGCCTTTAAATTTAGCCTAACTGTGGTCAATTATGTAGGACATATTTATTAGACAAAAAAAACGTATTCTGAAATCTGATTATAGACAGTTATGCATGTCGTACCAGAAACACAAAAAAGAGGAATAAATGAAAGAAGCCACAGCCATGAAAGGATATTTGTTTTAGCCATTTAAAGATCTGTGCACATACCATTTGTTAAAAATGTCAAATGTTTGCACTGGCAAAATGCAACTGGACATTCCAATATTATTAGCACTTTTAATGGTTCAGTCATATGTCTCAAACATAAGCTGTTTCCCAGAAAAGAAAAAAATACAGACAATTAAATTCATTCCAGTTGTGTGCCACCACCTAATCTGAGTTAAGTGTAATTTGATTTTGGAATGAAATAAGTCTTACTGTGGCCTGGTCTCCTGGTGCAGAAGTTGCTATTATACACATCCTTTAATAATCACCTGACAATGCCGTGTCACATGTTTAGCGTGGACCATCGCTAGCATAGTAATATAAATTATTATTTTCAATATGTAAGGAAGCATAGATGATCTTTAAAGCCCTTGTTCTTAAATTCATTAGGAATAATTAGGATCATGTGCTGATGGTCAGAAGAATTTACAGTGAAGACATAGTGTTTTGTAAGCCAAGCTGTGATACTTTACTGTGTTGAATTCTCTATTGTTGTAAGTAGCTAATACTCTTGTTGGATATCATGTGCAGGTCTCCTCTGATGTGGTTCATGACATGATGAGCACCAGTGACTTACCAGGCATCAGTTACCCACAGTTCTGTTGTTGACACTTTTAGTGAATCAGAGGTGATCTGACACTGATCTGAAATCTGTTGACACCACTTACCCCAAAGTCAGTGACCATGATTGATCTGAGCTATCTGACGGAGGAAGAGCAGGGGATGATACTGACGGTGCTGAAGAGAGACACAGAGTTGAAGAACTTAGAAGAAGAAAGAATTAAGTGAGTTTGAGAAGATGGTTGATTCAAAGTGAATTAAAGAAATCAGTGCCTCTGACCTGATGATGTGTAATCATGATTAACTATTAAACAAATGCACTCGGCCTCTTGCTATTTGATGATTGAAATAATTGTACATCTTTATTTGTCCTCTTATTTTTAGTTTTTGCTGACTGTGCGATATCAGATAAAAACTGTATAAATGTTGGAAAACTATAGCTTATGATATTATGTCTATGTAAATTTAGGGTCTTTAAAACCAGATGTTTAACTCCTAAAAGTTAAACTGTTTCTGGCAGTTGTTTTATGCTGCAAAGAATGTGTGGAATTTGTGCATAGGGATGTCACTGCTATAGCTCACTGTAAAGATAATTACTAATCGTAAGGTCAAATGTTTGCAAGTTATTTACCCATATTTGTGTGGTAAACTCACTGTAAAAACAGCAAAAAAACTTTTAATCCTGAGTTGATTTATGATATGTTTGATCAGACAAGCTGCCAAGAAAAACCCAGAATAAATGGAAATCCCTTCAAAACTATTTGTCACAGTTTACATATACTGAAAAGGCTGAGATAAATGTGCAGAGCTGTTATCTAGGCAAAAAGGTGCCAACTTTAAAGAAGCTAAAATATGAGATAATTCTATTATCTAAGATTTACTAATAATTCCCATACTTTCATGTGTTACTAAAGGATGAGTATGTGTCTCCAGATGTTTTAAAAGACATTTTTCCCCTCAGGCAGCTTCGTAAGACAGAGAAAGACAGAAGCAGGCTGAAGTACTTGACTGGGGAGTGGTTTTATGAGACCAAACATCACAGACACAGAGACAGGCTCCATGCCTCTGACATCATCAGAGCATCGATGTGGCAGGAGAAACCTGTGACAATATGTAAGCAGTGCCAGCAGATAAACTAAATTGACCTATTTTCAGACATATGTTTCCTATCCTTTCTGTCTTTTCTTTTTATTGTAAAGAATCAAATAATTTCATTACATAACTCATATAGTTCCAGTAGACATTTGAAGATGTGTGCTTAGGTGTGTTTAAGTTCCCAGCCTAACAGAAGGCGTCTTATTGCAGTGGAACTCTCTCAGAGATGGGCTGACAGTCCCAGTTGTGTGAACAGTGATAAGAAAGATGTATTCATTCCTCCAGAACTAATAGGGCTTATTGAGGAACCGTCCACACAGCCTCAGAATAACAGGTGAGCATTTGCTCATAATGTCATTCGTGATTGGAACATTCCATTAGAGCGTTTCATCTAAATGAACCATGGTGTGAAACATGCTTGTCTAGTGCTTGTCCTAGGCTTGATATTATAGCTGGAGAAGTCAGTGTGATTGCACAGTTGTAAGTAATGAGTTATGTTGGCTTTTAAAAATAATTGAAATTATTATTAAAATGATACCGGATAACAGAAAATGTGTAATCATTCAAAATAATTATGATGCCAAATAATACATTAACAGAATAATATGAAATAGAATAGCAACTTTCTTAGCTAAGAAAGCAAACAAACACTAACCGCCTATTAGCCTGATTAAGCTGATGATGATGTAATCAGTAGCCTTATATCTGTGCACACCAGCTTTTAAAACTGTCATGTCACCCCTTATAAATAATATCTGGGGAAATATATTGTCCCCTCTTCAGCATCATCAATTCACCCAGTATTTGAAGTTGTTTATGATTTCTGAAAAATGCATGCGCTGCATCTAATGCATCATTGGATTAAATGCATTTAATCTCTTTGTATGGATGGGCATGAACCACATCTTCTTTATACAGGGAGGATGGGTTTCCAGGAGACCAGCAGAAAAGACAGAGACCTCAAATCAAGGTGCGCTACACAAAATCCAGTTTCTCAGTTCTAATAAAGTTTCAACTGATGTTGTTCAAATGCAGTGTCATTTTATTAAATTCATGGTCTCCGATGTAGCCCAGACAGAATCCCTTCAACAGCTTGAGCTCACAGAGAGACACAGACATGCGTATCAATGGAGTGAAGGAGGCCGCCCAGGCACCTACTAAGGGTAAGAATATGTTCACTATTAAACCATCCTCAGACCTATTTTTAAATCTGGTTGTATTCCAAAGAGTCGATCACTTTGAAGATAACATCAGATTTTAACATTTGTGATTTTATTGTCCCTCTGTTAAGTTCTGATATAAATGAAATCATGTATGTTTTGTTTTTAATGGAGGGGATATACTGAAGAGCAAAGTGGTAAAACATATTTCTTGCAACCACAGTAAGTTTATTTGACTGATCTCCATTGAGAACAGCATGAGTAACACTTCTGGGCTGTGATGATGGCTTTACCTGACCAATGCTCTGGGTGTAATTCCTGTCTGCATGCATACCTGTTAAACACACAGTATTAGTCAGTATTAGGTCACAGAATCTCTAAACATAATTGAAATGTAAGACATTGATCTGAATGGCAAATACTGTATTATGAAAACATCTAAACGTCTTTGATGAACAGGGGTACGTCTAAACACTCAACAACACTTAATTGAACTACAGCAACAGAATAGGTTTGAATCTGGATTAATCTGTACACTACTTGTAGAATTACTATAAAATGCTTATGTGCTAAGCTGTAGTTTAATTATTTACATTCAGTGCAATGTGTGGCATTAAGTAATATTAGAATATGTGGGGGAAAAAAGTGCTGTTCTTTAAAATAGTCTGGTCAAAAGGTTTCTGCAGAAAGCTAAGTGTACTGTAGTGGTCTGAGTAGTGGGGTTTAGGGACCTCCAGACTTTAAGGAGATTATATAGAAAGCTATGTAACATCTTGAGTAGCTAAGCTGCAATGCAATACTAGTCTCTGCCTCATATATAGTGTGGAATATTCTTTCAGCAGTCAGGTTATACTTTTCACCTTTTATATGTAAAGCCAGTATAAAAGTTGTCTATGTTTACGTAATGGGCCACACAAGTAAGGTTTTCTATGTGACCTCACTCTTAATGTCATTGGTATAAGCTGATTCAGTTTTCAGTTTTTGTTTATTTTTAATAAAACCAGTTTTTAGATGGTCCAGATAAAGCACATTTTGGTTACCTGACAATAGCTGTATACAGCACAGAAACAGTAGCTATAGATGCAATGCGAGTATTTAGTTGTGTAATCGATCTTACAAACACTAAACAATTTCATACTGCTCTAATATTCTATGGTTGCCTGCGAGCTTTAAAGGGATGCACTTCCCTTCATTGCTTTACTACTAAACATGTATTCAATTAACAGCTACCATACTATTTCTGTACAGTAACAGAACTGTTAATTGAACAGAAAAATGAATTCATTGTGAAAATGAATTCTGCGTTTTTCCACATATGTCCGTCCTGCATGTCTTTTTTGTTCTATGTTGTGCTGCTTTATTATCCAGCTGTTTTGTTATTTTCCAGAACCTCTTCTTTTGGCCAAGAGCTCCATACCCCATAATGCTGTACTAAACACAGACAACACTGAAAACCATTTAGCCACTCAATACACAGTTAAACCTGTGCCCAAAAAAAGACTGCTGCTTAATTCCAGCATAGACTTTCCCCAGAACACCATCAGCAGTGACCCCGGAATTAAACAGGTCGTGAACCCCGCCCCCAGAAGCATCCTAAAGCAACTTGGCTCCACTGACTCACTGAGACTTCACATCCCTCCGAACAATGACGACAGCAGCTGTGGCCAATGTGCCACTATCAGCCCCATCAGTATTGAGATGCCCATCACCCCTCCACTTTCCCCATGCTCACTGCAGTCTGCCTCTGAGTGGTTAGACAGGAGACAGGTCCGCTTCTCCTCCATGATTCAGCCAATAGAAAGCGAGCAAGGAGAGTATAGCGTGCTGGATGAGGATGGGAGACCTCTGGCTGACGAGGATATGGAGTTGGATAGTTGTATCACAAACAACGGTAACAATTGCAGTGAGCAGTGTTGTAAATTAGCATAGCTTCTGAGCCTGGCTTGTGGACAACTAACATGTCCATGATCTGGAGTCACCAAATAATAAAGAGCTTCTCCATGTGTTTAGCAGTGAGCCTATTGACAGGCTGGAAGAAGGGCAGGTAGATAGTAGTAGTATGATAGTTTGGCTTTGTCAGTTTAATCAAATCCAAAGATGTGTGAGTCAGACAGCCAAAAAATGGGCAATTTATTAACTGATGAGTCATAGTCAACACAATATCTATTTAACCACTGTGTCCTACTAGGCGTGAGACAATACAGCCGTTATTATTACTGTATTTTTGTAACCTAAAGAGCGTGACACTTTAGCTATAATGTAACCTGTCTGTGAAGAGTTTGCATGTTATCATACCTTCATACTAACTGCATGTGCTTGCATACCTCATTTATTCAGCACATGGTTTCTGATGAATGCTCATGTATGTGTGTATGTATGTATTTTGATCATTTGCAAATGGTGATTGGTAAATAAGCACTGCAAGAAATGTACTATTTTAAGTACTTACTGCAGTTTAAATGTTCATTATTATCAGACTTGGTCAATATTTCAAAGTATTATTTGGTGTCTTTTGCATTTACACTTGTTTGTTTCCACTGCAGATCAACATGAGCTTTATGTTGAGCCTCAGTCCACACAGGTGTCCAACTTTCACGTGACTGCTGAAGTTAAAGGTAAGGGTATTCAATTGGGCATAGACTACCAGATTTAGACTCAAAAGGTAACAGAGGAAGAGGGTCACTTGGTTTCTAAGGTACTTGAGTGGTTTGGGCGAGGATCTCAAGACAGAACTTTGAGAAAACACAGAAAGTCACCAATCCAGGAAGATTAAAAAGAAGAGAAACCAAAGGATCATGAAACCTCAGACGCCAAGTCAGAAGATTTAGCACCTCCAGTTGTACACCCAAAGACCAATCCTTCACCAAAGCCATGTAGGGAACTTCTGCATCATTTCTGAGAGCAGAGAAATAAGACAAGAATCTTATGGTTTTGGTTTCGGTCACAGAAGTGACAAGTCAAGACAAGATACAAAAGCAAATTCAATTTTAGAATGCCAAACACATTGTACCTTGAGACCTGAGGCACATGACAATGTAGTTCCAGAGGACGAGAGCAAAATGACAGAAATATTGCAGGTTACTTCTGAAGTAGATGATGGAAACATACCTTAGTTTTTAGAGAGAGATGTTTGACCAAGGTGAAATATCACCAGGCAGAATTGCCAACCTCAAGTCATTCTGGGAAAGAGGCAGCAGAAAACCGAAAATACTGAGCTTTAAAAAAGAATCTGAAATACAAGTGAAACATGTCCACTTATGAAAATGATCACAATGCTTTGGACAGGAGATTGCTTTATTCAAGCATCAGAACCTTCATATCGAAACCAAGTCATTGGGTGAGATGTCTGTCTTATCCTCAAATTAAGATTAAATTAAAACCTTCTAATGTGGATAGCAGTAAGATACAAGAAGGTTTAGTTAGTAAACACTATAAAAACGTAAAGATAATGCTTCAGGCAATGAGCTGCAGGAAGATGCTCTTGTTGAGTCTCTCTCCAAAGATATATCTGATCTGAAAAAATAAATTTCAGCCTTCATAATGTCTTTCAGTCAACGTGAAAATAAGGTCTCAATCAATGATCTCAGATCATTCTGGGAGAAAGAAAAAACCATAGTTACCATAGAGTAACTGTAGGCTCACCAACTGTGGGCTCACCAAGACTCATCTTTGAAGTCATTTCCACAACGTTCCTCAACAGAACTTTCTAATTCTCAACCTGATATATATCTGTTGATATATACCACCATTACCGCAAAAATATTACAGGAATATTACATACTGTACAACAAAATCATGTGGTAAAATGTCCCAAAAAACAACACAATACTACACAATTACCACACAAATGATATGTGGTACTTTTAATGTGTTATTAAATGTAATACCACAGGACATTTTTGTAAGTGATAAGGCCAGGCACCTCAGACTTAATGAGTTTCTTAGACAAAATGAGTTTGTCTTAATACCATGATTTTGGTCCAGGTCCAAGCAGAGTGCCAGAACAAGATTATCAAGATGTCAGAGTCAAGGTACCTTACATTGCTCAAAAAACGTCTAATTACAAATCGCAGTCAAGTTCAGACAAACACTTGAAGCCAAGTTCTCCATTTCGCCTCTGAGTTTTCTCTGCAAAAGACAACCTACAGTGAAAAGATCAAGATCAGACCAGAACAGCATGTCCATTTTGACAACCTAAAGTACCTCCAAGAGACTTTTATCAGAAAAAAAGAATCCAGGATTGATGGTTCTCCACTAAGAACTTTTATGATAGATATTAATTCAGCTAACAGAACTCCAGGCATTGTTAAGACAAAACCAGGGCAAACTCATGAAGAGCCCTCAAATTCATTACGTTTTGTCTATGAAAAAAATGGATGAAATTAACTGACCTGAGGGAAATCACATGTCCACTCCTTGAGACAGTTCAGAGCTGCTTACTGTCTCACTGGACAACAGTCCATTCTGCTCCACAGCTGCTAGCTCACAGGTTTCAGCCTCAGGAGAGCCATTTGCATCTCTCAAACATGGAAAGACCTTGGAGAAAGGTACTGATATGAGACCCATCATGCTCAAAGAATTAAAACTATCAACAGACTCTTAGTCAAATGCACGTCTGGCCAGGTCATACGTTCCCCTGAGTTTATAGCATGATCTCGGCATACCCGAGCATATGATTTTAGATGAAAGAGAAAGGCTGGAGCATGTTAAGGTGCAGGAGGTGAGGTTTAGGGGAACAGGGGAACCAAGACAATTAAGCACTAAGAGCTCCCACTCTTGACACTAATTCTGGCTAATTCTGAAGAGTTCACCTTTGACTCCTCAGAGAGCCCACACCTGAAGCCTGGTCATTCTTACACACAACTTTAGCCTGTAAGCTTACCTATATATATTGGTTCAGTCTAGATTGAGTAGAAATGTTGTTGATTAGTTTTTTGATATTTGTGGAAGCAGGGTTTATGAGCTTTAAACAAGGGTTCATTGCTCAAGTCATAAACTGGACCAAACCATATAGACATGATCAAATTAGGAGCTTTTTGCTTCTTATTTAATTTCCTAAAACAGTTTAGTTCACCTTTTGGAGTCAGTTATCACCATTAATTTACATGAACCACAACAACTTATCACAGACAATTTAAGCCCTGCCTCTGCATGTGGTTTGAATTATTGTAACAAATGCAATGAAATCCTCTAATTTAATAATCAGTATGGTTATATAAATTATAAAACCTTTTTAAATTTTAATATCCATGGTAAATTAATTTTTGTAATGTGTGATTGAAGAAATTGTTTGCAATTGTGATAATTGTAAATTTGGTCTGTTTGTTTGTTAACATTAAAAACAATACATGAAATGCAGAAATAATTTTGTTATTGGTAAATTGACATTAATAGAACCAAATGATTAAATGTTTCTGTGTTTAGTGTTTTCATCATTTTAAATCAGTGTTTCAATGAGATAGTCACTGATATTTGTATGGAATGGATGAATAGACTCCTTTAGTATGGTTTACACAGAGGTAGTGATTCTTATTTGATATGGGCTATAAGGTGACAGTGAGGAAGACAGCACCATCAAAGCTGCTCTGGAACGAGCCAATGCCCGACCCATTTCTATCTGCAGGAGTCTAGAGGACCTTGTGTCCGACACTGCACGTAAGTTTCCTCTTTTCTGCAGTGTGCTTGGTTAACACAAACTTCTGTCTTTGGAAATCGTGGCTATTTCAGGTCTCGTTGAGCTAAGGTCTTTTGCCCTCTGCTGGATGGGAGAGAACATTTCTAAGCAAATTTTGTATAAGCAAACTTTTGATTGCATGCACTTCATTGTTTTTTACTAAACTACTTATGATTTATTTTTTATACCATTTTATGCCATTTTATATTTTAATAACACTGTGCTATCTACATCAAGAAGGGAGATGGAAAACTGATTCTGATTCTTTATCTTCAGAAACAAACAAAACTCTATAATAAAAAAAATCATATTCTGTCCATTAAATCTCTTTAATGTTTTTGATATCTTCCTTCACCATGGCTTTGTGAACGAATGCTACTGTGCTAGAAGGTGGTTTCATATAATGTACTCTACACCTGCATCATCATGTCGAAAGCAGAAGCCCCTGACATTAAATTAACATTAAGGAATTTCATAATTGACCCTTGGTCATTCATGTATAGAGATGGCTGAGGGAATGCATTAAAACACATAAAAGTTTAATGAGAGCATGGATTAAAGCCATGATTAAAAGCAGTTTGCATTCTGTACCACCTGAGTCATACATCTGATGGTGGTAGATTCTTCGTAAATTCTTAATTTTTATTGGAAATATCCAACGCCTGTGCTTTGCAAACTAAGCTAATCTGGTGTCAAACAAGATCAGAGAACCTGATCTGTATTTTGTAAATGAAAATCAGTTCGATGTGTGTTCACTAAGTCTTCCTGTGTTTTCTGTGCCTCAGTGTCTGCAATCACTCCCGAAAACAAAACATCTTTCTCAAACCCTGAGCAGATAAAGATGATGAGCCTGTCTGTGCCTGCATTCATTCACCAGGAGGTAAAACTCATTACCCATGAGCCTCAGCACATAAGGACAGCAAAATGCTAAATCTTTAGATTAAAAATGCATGATCTATAGCTTCAGCATTTAAACAATGCTATGTGTGAACTGTAAAGCCATAGTTTTACGTATATGCACATTATCACAGCCTGTAGCGATGAACAGAGCTAAACACCAACATTCACGCCTCAGTGATTAACCTGCATAAATGTTAACCACCTTCTGTTGTTTGTGCATGTACAAAATAGATGGATTACAGAAACAGTGACTGTGCATCAGTGAGCAGTTTCCATTTTGACAGACTGAGAACATGCAACGCTTCCTCTACTTTTAGTGTTTCCTCTGAAGCGGCCTCCATGTCTTCTGTATGTGTCCCTTGTTTTCACCACCCTAATGTACACGTACACCGCCCTAATAATGCTGAATGGAACTAATATTGCACATTAACATATTTGTTCACTTTTTTTACATTTATTTTCATTCTGTAACATTTGTTACTGTTCACATCCTATTGTGAGTAGGTACAGATGGCACAGATGTACATCTGTGTCTATGTGTGTGGTTTGTATAGGTCACTGGCAGTGTCATGAGTATCTACAGTAGTGAGTTTGGTAATGTGGAGGTCAAAGGCACAATCCAGTTCGCCATTCACTATATGCAAAAACTGGGAGAGTTCCAGATCTTCGTAGTGCAGTGCAAGGATCTCGCCGTGGCTGATCTGAAAAGGAACCGATCTGACCCGTAAGTGTACTAGTGGATGAAAAAAAACAATGGGACAGCGTGTCTTACTAAAAGAATGTTGGGAGAAGCCAATGCAAATAAACATTCTTGAATTGGATGTTGGATTTCAAATGTTGGAAACAATATTTTTTTCTGCTTCCAACAAACATGAACTAAAAATATATATCCTGCTTTGTGTATTTAACATTCAGGTATGTTAAATGTTACTTGCTACCTGACAAAGCAAAATATGGAAAGAGAAAAACATGTGTGAGGAAGAAAACTCTGAATCCAACGTACAACGAAATCCTGCAGGTATGATCATTCGAGGTGTTGTGTTTTATGTTCTGTGATGTAACACTTAACTTGACTAAATGTTAATTTTATCTGCAGTTCAAGATTCCAATGGAAACTTTGAAAACTCAGAAGCTGAATCTCTCTGTGTGGCATAATGACATGTTTCACCATAACAAATTTCTTGGAGAGGCTGAGATTGAGCTGGCCGAATGGGACTTCAATGACACACAGATAAATATTTATTTACTTAAAGGAAGGGTAAGATAACAAATTAAGATGTTAGATTAACTATTTGTATAATGAATCCCATTACATCCCAGTAATATGTTGCGCTGCTATATAAGTGTGTATTTATTAATCAGGTTCAGGTTCCTCCCAGCCCAAAACCTTCTGCTTGTAGTGACGAACTGAGAGCAGAGATGAAAGTCGCTCTGCGTTTTCTCCCACAGACTTCTCACGGTAAGCTGCTGAAACGTTCTTAAGTATTTAAAGCAAAACAATATACAAAATGGCTGACTTTATGAGGATGATGTTTATTGTTGTTAAAAGAAGAATCTGTCTTGCCTCACAGGTAACACGAACAAAATGTATGGTGAGGTGCAAATCTGGGTGAAAGAATGCAGGAATTTGCCGGTTTCCAGAGGCGTTTCCATCAACCCTTTTGTTAAATGGTATTAATAGATTTTTTGAAAAATATTTGTGGTTTTAACCAGTGGTAAAACCCATTAAGTTGAGAAAACATATATTCACTTTTCACCTATTTGAATTCTTTTAAACTTAACGTATTGTAGATTTTACATTGCTGTAAATATTGTACAGTGGAACGCATGTAAATATGTGTAAATAAATGTCTAAATTCTGCTTTTTCAGTACAGTCCTCCCAGATAGCAGTCTAAAAAACCATCAGAAGACCAGAGTATTGAAGAGGACTTCCAACCCTGTGTTTAACCACACAATGGTGTATGACGGCTTTAGGCCAGAGGACCTGAAAGAGGCCTGTGTGGAGCTTACTGTGTGGGATCATGACAGACTCCACAATAACTTCATTGCTGGTATTAGGCTTGGTGCTGGAACAGGTAATAAAGGGGGTGGGGCAAATACAACCACTGCACAGCAGGAAATGTCCAGTCATACTTAAGAATGAATGCACACAGGATAGATTCTGGTGAAACTGTTGTGTTTTCCCACAGGTAAAAGTTATGGTGCTGATGTTGACTGGATGGACTCTAACAGCACTGAGGCAGCCCTGTGGGAGAGAATGATGCATTCTCATAATGAATGGGTGGAAGGGATATTACCTTTGAGAATGCTGGTCATGGCTAGAATATTTAGATAAGAAGAAATTCTGAAGTGTTTTAACACTTTTGAACAAGTGCAAGAGAAAATGGGTGTGAACTGAAGAATATGCCACAAAATTTGATGAATGAACTGGATGACCGTGTGATTTATTAAATATTGAATGTATAAAACTTGATGTGCCCTTGAGAGTATGTAATAAGAAACAATGAGAAATATAAGAATGGTAAATGTACTGTACATTTTGTTGTAAAGTATGGGTTCCATGTTTTTAAAAGTCCATAAAATATTAATATTTGCAAGAAATAATTTTATTTTAAATTTTTAAATTTATTTTGTAAGCTTATTATACATTTTGTGAGTATATTATAATTTTAATAAACTTTTTAAACTGTCCGACTGTCCTTTTGTTTTTAATTGTAAATGCTGAATACATAGTATAAAAAACAAGTGCAAAAACTAGGGTGCGTTTGCTCCTCCTCCTGGCCAAGCGTTGAAGTATCGCGATATTTTAAGCCATAGATTTGCCGCCATTTTAGTTCGTCTGAGTGTCGTATGTGCGCTGATCTTGCAACGTATAGTTTCAAATACATTTTCTTTCAATATAATATTCTCGTGGTTTCGTTCGATTAATTATTATCTTACGACATCAGGATAACTTTAAGGTGGGTTGTTTTGTTTAAAACAAGAATATTTGTAGTTCTTTGTATGTAAACTGTTGAGTCACGGAGTTAAGACGCGCTACTGCGGCCTGCTTTACAAGCTGCTGTGATTATTACATATATTGTTTTGATTTAAATGAGTTGTTTAATCTTTAGTAAGTAAACATTACTGTAATGTACCAGATATTTAGCCTTAACGTTCATAACGCAAATAGCAAAAGTTAAACTTGAATAGTTGTAAGAAATACAATTGTCCGTGCAGCTGCCCCAGTCTCATATCATATTGTGATAATGCCTTTCAGTGCTCTTTATTTTCTGCAGTCTAAAATTTTTTGTTATACAAAAGTATTAAAAGAAATCTAGTTTCTTAAAATCACAAGCAAATTACAAATAGTATATCACGTGGCAGCCAGAAACTGTTTAACATAAGTTATTTGCAGTCTAACATTTCTGCTATTTTTTTATCTTTCAGCTTTTCTGATTTATTACGAATTTAAGGCGGGTACTAACCAGAAACACAGACATGATCACTAGAAAAAGAGGAAGAAGTACCCTCGACGCTGACGTCACATGTACAAGTGCCTTCCAGGAGAGCAATGATGTTTTGATAACCGGTAATACAAGTGAAGTGAACACACACTCGTCTCCTGAAAGTGACAGCAACGATTGGGGCCTGGATGACTTGCTAGGCTCTGATTTCAACTGGGACCTGGACAACAGTGTGCTTGATTCCTTCAGCAACTTTGGAACCCAGACATCGACTAATGACGAGACAGATCAAAACATGGTGACTGGTGCTCCCGCGTCCCACAGAAGAGGTGCAGTTCAGAGGTCGAAACTGCAAGAGGTCTCTGGTCGGATCATCACCAAGAATGCCATTGCTGCAAGGATAAATCGTTTAAAGAAAAAAGAATACGTCAGTGGCTTGGAGCAGAGAGTTGGCTCCCTTACGTCAGAAAACCGGATCCTCAGACAGGAAAATGGCAACCTCAGCAAGAGGGTGGAAGAACTGGAGAATGAAACTAGGTACTTGAGAGCCGTGCTGGCCAATGAGAGCATGCTGGCTCAGCTGTTGTCTAGATTAAGCGGTGTGAACGGCATGAAATTCTCTACCTCGCTTTTCCAGGAATCCAATGAGAGCGATCACGATTATGCCATGCCGAGGAAGAAGGTGAAGGTGGAGGACAAAGATACTGCAGGTGGCATCTGCCTGCACGTGGACAAAGACCACGTCTCTGTAGAATTCTGTACCAAGTGTGCAGAAAGTTCAAGTTTGTCACGCAAAATGTAGGGTCAAGTATTTTACCTTTTCAGCGTTTCCTGAGACTGAACTTTGCACGAGATGTAAATGAGCATTGAGGAGACTTGACGACAGTAGTCGTCAGATGTAGAGTTAACGGTTTAAATGTGTGCACGGCTTGAATGGCATGTCTTATGAAGCTGCTTTCAATACAAGTTACTGCTAAACTTGTTGACAGTTTTCTTCTAGGTGCTTGGTCTGCCATGCTGGATGAGTACGTCACAGCACATCCTTGACTGCCAGAATCCATGGTAAGGATCAAGATATAGAAGATTGCACAGAAAGGGTAACACCTAAGATGCAGGCAGTGCCAGATGAAGACGATGTTTTTTGACCAGTTCAAGCAAGGCACAATGTGAACTGTAAATAAATTTAAGGGTTTTTTGTTTCTTTTTCATTTCTGTTTTCTTGGTATAATTACAAAGCATAGAAGCTATATTACAAAAATAAGCAATGTGTTTTGAGTTACATATTTTGGATGTTTAATGGATTACACAAAGATCTGTAGTATGTAATTTCAGTTCAAACTAATGTTAAACCCATAAAGGAAGTGGAAGAGTAATTGTTTAAAAAAATGTAAATAAGTGATATTTCACAAAGGGTCTCAGCTTAGCTTTACTTTATCTGTCAGTTAATATATTAGATATGATGTGTTACAAATCAACATTGGTGTTGATTTCAACACACAAACAAATCAACCCTTTGTGAAATATCACTATTTTTCTAAAGAATGTTTTTCATGTAGAATCCTTATTTTTCTTTATGCTAAAGTGGATTTTGCTGTGGGAAAAGCAGAAGAGTCGGGACCACCAGCTTGCATCATGGCCTGGTAAATTTATTACAGTAGTACATGAAACCCTGTAAGTTGCAGCTTTTACTGACTCTTATCACACCCTAAAATGTCAGTTGTTATGCTTATTTACCATCTGAAGTGTTAAACTGTTAGTAGTTAAAAAAAAAAACTAAGTCACATGTAACATGTCACCATCTGTCACATGTAATTAATCTTGATTTGGACAAGCACTTGGAATTAATTTGATGGTAGTCAAGATCACAAGAGAAATGTTATATTCAAAAACAATTTGTTTAAAGGCTGTTTAATGTTTAATGAAAGATTTCACGTGTGAGATGTATTAATTTGGAAATCAAATAAAATGTAATACATTTTTGAACATGAATAATGTAAATGGCTTTGTTTTTATGAAGATATTAACTATACTCTCCTTCTCTTTTAGATAGCCCTTTCTTCACTCTACAAGTCTTATTTCCTGTCTTCAAAGTGGATAAAGAGTGGTGGTGGTGATTTTAATTTTCAGCATTAAATGCACAGGTGGTCTGTTTGATAAAGACCAATGTTGGTCTTTGCTAACAACAACAGCACTGTTGAAGTGTTGCAAATCAACCCAAGCAGTTCTGAAATGCATAACTGTGTGCACAAATCTTCGTTAGACCGAAAAAAGCGATTTTGATGTTATAAATGATTATCAGATATCTCACATCATTGTTATATTTAAGTCACTAATGATTACCTGCAGTTGTCTAGGCAACATCTGATGATGTCAAAGCTTTTTGCTTAAATTGATGAACATTGTCTACAAGATTTAAAGGGAAAATTCACCCCAAATTATTTTTTAATCTTCCATCTTTTACTTATCCTTGTCGTTTCAAACCTATATGACCTTTTCTTCTGTATATTTTGAGAAAACATCTTGGTTTTGCATCCATACAATGGAAGTCGATAGGTGCCACCTGTATGGTTGCAAACATACTTTAAAATATCTTTTGTATTCCACAGAAGCAAAAGTCATACAGATTTGGAATGATGTGATTGTGTTGATATATAGCTCAACTGTTTAATTTCCAAGGAACACACATACTGATGAATGTATAGCTTGAATGCACTGTTGGTTGCTATAGAAAGTGTTTGCCAAATGCGTAAATGTACGTTGAAACATTAGAAATATTGTTAAATGTGTGTTTTATATTGCTATCACTCCAGATTTTAACTTGGCCAAATTATGGCGTTACAAATTGGCACGATTAAAAACTTTAATTTTCAGAACTGTTTTGGTTGATCATAGTAGTGATGATCAACTGGGTTTGAATATGAAGGGATTGAAAAGTTTGTGTGTAGTGTTACACGTTGTACAAAAAGTTCAAAAACGTATATTATAGTTATTGCCCAATTCATTTTCTGTTGATCATTGGTGACTGGTTATTGATTAATAGTTTGAAACGCCACTTTTTATCCACTTTAATCGCCACTTATTTTATATAGGCAAACCTTTTGTAGCTATGGTGGAATAACTGGGCAGTAAACAGCACGCTAGCCGTTACAATAATAGAACAATGTTACTGGAAACTGCTTTGCTTCTCACTTTTATTTCGAAATGTTGGTAAATCCTTATTCTAAGCCATATTTGGGCAATGATATATAGTATATAGGTGCATAATTTATTGTTAATGAATAATCAAAAGAGCACAACTTTATCAGCATCACAGATGATGTATGTAGATGTTTTACTTAATAAAATAATTACAATGTTTATGTATCAGTATTGACTTAATCATGAAGAACCTCGCTGTCAGAATCTGGTATTTTTAGCATTTTCAGGTAGATGTCAAACTGTTTAGAGCTCAGGTAGGTTCCAAACAAGGCCTGCAGCAGTAGAGCAGCATACATTTTCTGTACAATAGGCTTGCTGAGGGTCATCCAGAAACGTAGAACATTTCCTTTCTCTGGCATTGGTGTGGTACTGTACCTACAAGACAACGGGATCATCACTTTTTATTGCAGATATACGGTTTAACAAAAAATGTGTGTAAACCTAATGAACGTATAAACAAGAATGAGGACATACCTGGCAGCAAGACCAGCATTGACGGGTAAAGCCAATAATATAGGATATATTCCCCCACCAACCACACCTACCAATGCCCCTCTGATCAGGGTGCATGTCGGGCAGTTCAGGTCCCCTACAACAAAAGACAGTCTCAATACTATGAAACAATGCAGACCTATGGGAAACTTAGTTGTATGTTAAAGTCCTACCTGACATTAAGGGGTTTGTAATGGTCGCAGTGTATAGAGCTGCTGTTGTCAGAAAGGGAAGAACAGCCATAGGAAGACTGGAAGTAAATCGTCCTTGAGTGACATTGAGTGCACGGCGGTAAAAGCTATTGGCAATCAAGCCAGCAAAACCAGCGTTGCCAGCCAAATATATAGGGCCGTATGAAAACAACTTTCTGTATGGAATGAAAACGAACAACATGCATTAGCTTAATTCAGCGGCAAAACGCGTTACTTCTGCGTGATTGTAATTCAACTTACCTGTCGATATCAGGTAGCCTTTCAAACTTTCTGGTCAACATTTCTATAATCACTGCCCTGGTCATTCTCTGACCTTGGCCTGTGTCTTCCACAGACACCGTATCGTCTGTCATGATCTAAGTGCAATGACAGATATTTTAACTGGATTGATGGATTGTGCATGCTAACCTTGATTTTATATATATATATATATATATATATATAAACTCTACATTATAGGTGTTAGTCTCGTGCCTGCAATGTTAACACGCGATGTCTTTTAAAATATTTTGCGAAAGACATAAAGCACAACAGACGTATCAGAAACTGAATCTAATGAAACCTGTTTTGTTTTTACCTCTGTTGATGTCTAATGGTTGAATGATAAAGCACGTTGTAAGTCCCCTTTGCAGATGTTAACACTTTTACATTTTAGGACCGCAAATAAACGCTATATACATATAAAATATATACATAAACGTTATGCTACAATTATCTTCCGTGCACCAGTCACGGTCTTCAACGCCAGTAGGGCGCAGCCATGTCTAACCACATGTTCTAGTCAACTCTCACCCCGAGTTTCAGGAACAATACGACGATTCCCATTGGTCCATTTGTGCGCCAACTGTCTGGACGGACGAACGCCATTGGTGGGTGCGGTCTGTCAATCCCCGCGGGTCAACCCTCTCGTTGCTAAGGCGAAACTGGTGATGATGCTGCTGCTGCTGGTGATACTGCACCCACCGTAGAGACTCTGCAAACCAGCTTTGCAAAAAATGCTGTAAAGATCCCTGGAAAAAAGGGACAGCGTGACGGGAAAGGAGGTGAAGTTGTTCTTAACTGTATTTTTGGACGGTTGAAGAGTTCGTTTGGATATATTTGTTTAAATTGGCTTCGTTACAGAGGCAATTGTGGAGCCATGCGTTATCGGGAAGCTGGATAAAACTTGCAGGTGTTTTCCGACAGGCGTCGCAGCGACGGGCTGCTGTTTCATCGTGCGGGAAATACATACTGGATAACTGCCTGGTTTACTGAGTTAAATCTGTCTTTTAATTAACAGTGTTTCATGTGGTGATGGGGTCTGGGGTCTTGAAGCTGAATTATTAAGCGATTGCGCTGATCACACAGCAAGATGATCGTGAAGTGCAGGACTGGGGTTTTGGAAAAAGTACACCAGTTTTAAATGAATGTTTCCGTTTAAGGATCCCTTTCATAATTATATCATAACCCTAAACACATACACTGTATCGCATAATCTTTTTTTACATACAATATAAGTTCTTCACCTTAGAGAACTGTTTACAAGCATGCTACGTTAAACTTACACACAGGCGTAAGTAACTAGCGATGTCATGCTCATTTATTCATCATACAGTCAGCTTAATCTTTCATTGTTAACCATGCTTGATCAGCACATACCGACTGTGTTTCATACAAGTCAAGCCACGTACTGGAGATCCCTTCCAATTTGATGTATATGGCCCTTTGGGGCATCAACTATTTAATAGATTTAGAGAAAATGATGTAGGCTATAGCATTCCTTAAATATTATAGCGCATTTATTTATTTTATTATATTATCTATAATAATTGACAGGACCGCTTGTTGTTTTTCTGTTAAAATCTGTGGGTTATGTTATGAATGTGATGGAATATTTCTATATTTGTAGTTCATAAAGCACCAAAGGCTTTTAAGCAGTCAATGGTTGTGCGAATATTCCAGCAGAATAACGTTGCATACCTCAGAGAGCTCAATACCGAAAATAAAGCAAAGCCTGAACTCGTTCAAGGACCAGACTTGACGTTTCTCATGGACTCATCTACATCAAGGTGTACTTGATCACTGTCCACTGCTACTATCGGATTATGGATTTATTTTTCATACGGTTGATCAGCGACAGCCATGCGCTCAGCGCGTGCTTCTGTGTTTTCTGCAAGATGTGTCAACGTGTGTCTGTTTAACTTAAAAATAACGAGGCAAGATCCGTCCATCCTGTTCGCTTTAACATCTGCTTCATCGAACTGAGCTATAACGTATTGCTTTAGCTGTACACGCTTTCTCCAGGATACTTGCAGCAAATGAGGGCGAAACTTTTGTGTTGTTTTCATGCGTGACAATCCCCTCCAAGGACATAAAGGAGTAATTATGCCCTTAAGGAAAAGAGGTGAGAAATATACGTAATACATAGCACACAATCTAGTCTATCTGTCACATATTATCTTATTTGTTAACACAGGCTGAATTCAGGTCAATAAAGTCACTTTTTGACTTAAGCCATCTCAAAAAGTGGTGCAATTTCTTTAGATTTATTAACAATTTTATCACAAATTCTCATTTTGGATAAGATATATTTTACTCGTATTTAACATTCATACATTATGTTTCCCTCCAGTATTCCGAACATAAAGTATATATTAAGTAAAAGTCACGTGATTTGTTTGACAACACGTGCAGTTATATTTAGGGTTATATATATATATATATATATATATATATATATATAATCTTTAGATGCAGGATGTTACAGTAATGCTGCAGTAATTTTAGTTGCTGAAACAGGCAAAGATAGTCATGTATCAGAACTATTGTCAGCATGCCTTTATATTATCCTTATTTCATTTGGACTTTTATACTGTCTGAGCCTTAAATATGCAGTACAGACTTCAAACTGTGTAATTATATATGTACTAATAGTGTAATTACACTTTGCAATAAGTTATAGTTTGCAAAAATAGCCCAGAGTATGGCCAACTCACCTGTGACCTTACATGATCTGTAATTCTGGTCTGTATTTATATTTCAGACTGGTGTGCAGCTGTGGTTTTAGTTACTCTTTAAATAACATGTATGCATACATGTTTTCAGGCTCTTACATACTGTAGTATACTGTACATCTAACTTTATTACTAATACTGTAATAGTTTATTAACAATAAAAAACAGCAAAGGCTTCTTAGTACAAATCTATATCATAAATCCATGATCTTGCCTTGATGGAGGTCCATTTTCTATTGATCAGGCCAAAAATGCTGTTTCATATTTCGTCTGGAGTATTAAATACTTCCTCACATGATCTAGACAGACAGTTCTGTTCTGCAGACGTACTGATATTCTGTGTTTTGATATGAACATTATTATTTCCACATGCTCAGTTATCCCTTTCACATATATTTTGCAGTTATTGTATATGTTAAAGTTTTTTTCGGTTCCCCTGCATTTTCAGTCCTGTTGCGTAAAGGGTTCTGTTGATAACAGGAATGAACCCTGTTAATTCTGTAGTAACTGTCAGTCTGTGAGACTGTGTGAATGACTCATGCTGGTCATCTGTGCAGTAGTCAAGCAGCATCAGGGTCTGTGTGTGTGCTGTTAACAGGTCTCTGTGTTATGAAAGCATTATAAACGGTGATTACCGGAATGAACCCCCAGGCTTTACATCATATTTA
This sequence comes from Botia almorhae, assembly GCA_036877575.1. Lineage (NCBI taxonomy): Eukaryota > Metazoa > Chordata > Actinopteri > Cypriniformes > Botiidae > Botia > Botia almorhae. The sequence continues at coordinate 143,421 of JAZGTJ010000176.1, read as the reverse complement.
TGCTCTTTATACAGGTTTTCTACTAAATCTATTTAGATATCTAAGATATTTGATGTCACAGTTACATTTCTAGACATTCTTGATGTAGAGAGCTCATTTTATGAGATGTAGAGAAATCATTTTATTTATTCATATGTAAGTGTTTATCTGTAGTTAAACTGCTAGCAACATCAAGGTGACAGGTTCGCCTCCTATGCAGGGAAGGCATGTACTGATGAAAATGTATATTGTGAGTGTACAGGTAGTTACTGTATTAATAAAAGCTTCTACCAAATGCATAAATGTAAAACTTAACTATTTAAAAATATTTATGCTTCTCAGTAGTTCTCCTGTTGAAAGTCATTAAGAAAAAAAACATTGATTCATTACTTACAACAATATTTCTTATTCTTTTCTTTTAATATGAATCATGTTGTCTGACTTCATTCTTACATATTTGTATAATAATTTTACAAAGTTCGACACTGTATTAGGCCTGTAGCATACCTTCGTTTTATCTTTCTGTTGCGTCTTGCAGACACAGCCAGGGCGATAAGCCTCCTGGAGGACTATTGCTCCAAACTGAAGAAACCAGAGGAACAACAGCTCAAAACTGCCATATTAAGAGTCATGGGCATCTTTAAAAGCAGTCTTTTTCAGGCTCTTATAGGTAAGCTTATGAGTGTATGTTTTCTGTTTGTACAGAACATTATTTCCATTGAATATGCCCCTCATCTTCCTTCTGTGGGAAAATAGGTCAAAGAAAAACACAGGAGATGCAAAGTAAAGCTGCTGATTTGTTGAGCAGCATACAGATGTTTCTTACATTGATTTTAGGACATTTACCATAAGCAACTTTTTTGACAAGGGTAGTGTTTTTAAGGGTAATGTTTTATTTTTTGGTTCGTTTCATTAAGATTGCATGTGTTTTGTCTGCTAATGTGACATTTGCTCCTATCACAGTTCATTCTTAAGCACTGGGCACATTCTGCTGCTTTAGGGCTTTTTTCTGAAATAAAGTTATTTTTAACCTTGCTGATGTGGCAGGAGATGTTTTCCTGTGCCTCTGGTGTTCAAATGTGTTTCTTATGAACTCATCTCCGCAGGCGTTTGTCTTCTATGTAAGGATATTGTTTACATGTATATCTAACAATCTACCTTAATTGGTTTTACTCCTGTATTCATACTCAAGGTCAAATTCAGCCCACGTGCTTTTAGCATGCAAGCGTGAGAGTGAGAGAATGTTTTGGATTTCCTCTAAACAAAATCCTTAGTTGAGTGCAGAATATATAGAGGGTGATGTAGATACTATAGAGTGAAGAATATATATAGAGTGATGTAGATACTATATAGTGAAGAATATATATAGAGTGATGTAGATACTATAAAGTGAAGAATATATATAGAGTGATGTAGATACTATGGAGTGAAGAATATATATAAAGTGATGTAGATGCTATAAAATGAAGAATATATATATAGAGTGATGTTGATACAATAGAGTGAAGAATATATATATAGAATGATGTGGATATCTATAGGGTGAAGAATATAGAATTTAGTACATCAGACTTTAGATTATCATTCACTAATTGATCTTATTCTGGTAAGAAGCAAAGGTTCATTCAGTCCTTTAGCAAAGATGTTGAATGTTGAAAATGTGTTGAAATGCAGTGATGGCACATGGTAAGATTAGAAGCCCATCTTTTCTAACATGTTGTGATTTTGTAACTGGGAACTTGCTCGCATTTGTAAAAAATTATGACACAATGAGAACAATTCAAGAGTTTTAATGGACTAGCTTTTGCTCATATTAATATTGCATTGTTTTGAATGAAATTTTACTGGACCAAGTTGTTGTTACAAAGCTTTGAGATAAACTAATGAAGATAGTCGAGTAAATACAGAAAAACAAAGTGAATCAAACCAATCACTGCAACAGCATAACACTCTCAAAGCCAATCAGCAGAAGGGGGCGTATATGTCAGCTGTTAGTTGTTGCTTATGTTGCATAGCATGTTCGTTATTTTGAGGGAGCAATGAAGGGAGGGCTGTATTTGTTTGAGTGTCAATTTCATATATCAACAGCGATCCTGGGAAATCACTTACTGCACCTTTAAATCACAGTAGCGTGTATAATAGCTTGAAAGGTGTTATGATTTGAGGTCAGAGATTTGGCCTTGGATAGTGTAATATTTGTGAAAGTAGATTCCCCTTTGTTCTTTGTACATAACCTGTATATCAGTAATGGCTTTGTTTCCCTCTGACCTTTGGCTCAGCCCGCTGATCGTCATCTGTTCTCAGACGATTGCTTTCTAATAACTGGAAAAGGTGAAATAATCTTGGAAGGTGCTTCTGTGTTCTTTGACATCATATACAGTGTTTGTAATACATCATAATGGAATTACCAAACACACCAGAACATAACTGTACAACTAGCTTGTGACTTTGAAAGCACAAACAATCATGCCAATCCTTTAAACTTCTATTGATTTTCAATAAAATGCCATTAAAGGTTGAGGTCACTAATACTTCCTGAAATAGCAGTAATCATCTTAAAAGGTATTACTGGACGAGTAATCTGGACAGTGTGCCATCATGGCGGAGAAGTGCAGCTTATTAACTGCTTAACCTGTTCTCCCACTGACCAGGAAACATCCCAGAGTGCTATGTGCAACACCACTCATCTTCTCTGCTATTGGTCAGTCATTTGCACGTGACATCATAGATTGACTCCAATGTGGCAAGTCAGTGTTGTGATTTCACAGCAATAAGACATGTTCCTGTTTGTTGTGAGTTTATTTTGGTTAAGAAGGGCAACAATTATAGCATGCAAGGTAATAACTTGATGATGTAAGGTTCTGTACTTTATTGTTTTGTGGTAGTTGCCATTTTAATGCTTATTTTGGTGATTAATCTCGCTTGCTAAAGTTTGGTGCATGTTGAAGTAGTATGTAGATAGTTTAGCAGTTTTGAACAATGCACAACGATGTACAGTTGAAATATAGAAGCAATTACAGACGGACAGGGTAACAATCGTTTAAAACATTTGAATTGAAAGTTGTAAAGAATTTCTCATTGCATTTCTCTAGAACATTTCAGTCTCTGTTTATAGTCTGTGTTTTTAATGAGATTTTCTGGCTAAATATTCTCTATCACAGCTGCTCATCAGAATCCTTTGGATTCTTAGCCGCACAGTCCTAATCGAGAAACGAACCACCGTCTGCCAATTTGCTCCACAGAGGTTTTTAATGGGCCCCATTTGTCAGCGTCAACTGAACAAGGTTGGACGCTGCCCTCTTAATAGAAGAGCCATGACGGCGCACTCTTGTTTCACAGAGAGACCGTCCCACGAGGAGCTTTTCTGCACTTGCTGCTAAACTGTAATCAGATCAGTTACTCTTGCGGGAGGGAAGTCCCTTATACTGGGGGACGGACTGAGAAATAGCCATCTCGACTTGGAGCGACTGCTAAGTCAGCTCTACCTGAGCTCTAGAGTTTCTAGAGTTCCAGCACGCAAAAGCTGACTCGCAGATTTACAATTGTAGAGGAGACTGATCCTGATTGGATCATTTATTGTGTGGATGTCTGTGTGTGTATTGCAATGACATTTCCGACCCACTTTCACCATGTCACATATTTCTGAGTGGAACTGGTTATTTAACAAGAAAAAATTTAGGACGGGATGTTTGTCCGGCAGAATTTGATTGAATCATCAAAAATGAGGCGCTGTACCAGAATGGAGCCAGATGGTTGGAAGGGAGGGGATGAAAAGTAAGAGGGGCTGATATTTCCGAAACTAAGCGATTTATTACATGAATGTTTATCAGGACAGAAAATTATATAACGATTATATATATATATATATATATATTAAACAATTTGCCCTGATGGTTCATGCTAAATAACACCAGGAACATGCAAGAAAAAGTAAACAGTGAATTTTAAATTCATGTTCCCTTATAATGTTATAATAAGTAATAATAGTAATAATAATAATATTATTATTAATAATAATAATAATAAGTGTTTGAAATATTTGTTAGAAATATGTTTTTCTAAAGGTCTGCAGGCAGAATGATGATAGACAGGTAGAATGAGGATCCCTGAATGATGTTCCCTGCCCCAGAATAATCTTGCTGTTGGTTTTTCTAGTTTGTTCTGTGCTGTTAATCTTGCTGCTTTGTGACAGCAGCACAACAGACCGGCCTCTGTCTCTCTTTCTCTCTTTCCCCCTCCGTCATTCGTCTGGTCCTGTTTTGTCATTCCCCTGAGCAAGCAGACGTCAGTTAACGTGTCTCATATGGTGTTGTAAGCTGTGCCTCAACTGGAGATGGATTCTGGGTGAGGAGTTTTCCCAGTGAGCGCTAGCTGTGATCGCAGGTCAGTGATGGGTAATACTTTTCATCAGTAAGGTGTCGTAGGAGATACATGCATGACCCAGATCTGAGATCAGTCAAGATAGTCAAGGTAGTGTTTGAAGTAAGTGTACTGAGCGAGCATTAAAAATGATTTCAATAAAGGTTGTTAGCTTGATCTAATGTCAGTGCTGTGACTTATATGAATTGAACAAATTAGCACAAAGTGAAAAGCCACAAGCTCAGATGTTAGTTCTGTTTACACAATAATAAAAACAGCCTCTCATTTCAGTGTTAAAAGAAGCCATTTCGAATCTGCATACATGAAGTTAAAACTCCACTGTTACAATTCTATTTAAAAACAAGGAAAAAACTTAGATGAACCTTAAAGGGGGGCACACTAGATTTTTAATGCATGAGAATACAGAAGAGGTTTTCAATGCAGATCAAGGTTCAAAGTTCAGCAGATGACAAATGTTGATGACAGAAAGAAGCTGAATTATTTGAAGGAGCACAGAAAGAGAAGATGGTGTATTTCAACTTATTTGCATTTATAAACATATTTTGCGTATATTATTTATTCAAAACATTTGCTACCGCCCCTGAGACATTGAATCTTGGCATGTAGAAACACAGTCACCCTTCTTTGTTTATTTGCGTGTGTAATTTGAGGTTATATTAAGCCAGTGTTTACAGAAATGTGATGCCACATGCATTTGAGTTGGAACACCAGGCTTGGCCACACCTCTCAAACAGATGGCTGAAAATGATTAGATGCCCTCAAGGACAATTGAGCTTCTAGGAAGATATAAATGCTGGCCTAAAGATGCAAATGTTAGGTGAATATTTCCCTTAGCAAGCTTTAGCAGGACCAAACAAAGTGCTGAGCCCACCTCTGATTGTCTCGCAATGAAGAAAGTGGGACTCAAATTCTGCTTTGAATCAAAGAGGAAAATGATGCCATCTTGTGGAGTTTTGGAGGAATATTATTCAGAATCAGTGCTGATTCAGATTGGAAATCTGGGAGCTTTTACCTGCCCAGCCAGGCCTGGTTTTCATTTCAGCAGAGAATGACTTTAATTAAATATTTTAGCGAAAGTGCACACGAAGTGTGTCACCAAACTTTTGCTTGACAAACAATAACTATATAATAAACCATGTTATATAATACATACTATAATAATATTAAAATCACTATATAACACAATATAGTGATTTTACTGCAACAATCCCAACCAATGTGTGGTCAGTAAGACTGCATTATTCTTGCTAATGCTTCAGAATGTCAAGCATATAATACTCATATAATATATACCATATATAATATGCCAAAATAATATATATTATATACATGTAAACATATAAGCATAAATATACAGATTGATTATTAATCATTTATTTAACTTTAGTTTAATATTTAGTTTTATTTAAATAAGTAAATTGATGTGAAGTTTGGGTCACTGGTGTTTTAAAATAGTGACGGAATTTATCTAGCTATTATTGTGACTCAGTTTTTCCAGCAGAGGGAGCGATTTAGTTCTGTGTGATCAGATAATATAAGGAATGTGAGAGCTAAAGAATGTATTTTGATTTAGGAGGAATAAAAAAACCACCACACACACACATTAATGTGACAAAAGTAATCTGACAACATTTTATTTGCTTTGGCTTGGATACATCTAGAAGTACACAGTTATGTGAAAGTATAGTGTAGTTATAAAACAAATGGCTTTTCAGTATCAGGTTCATGAATTTTGTTTATGACTGTACTTCGTTATTGTGTGTGCATAGTAGAAAGAATGTTCAGAGACATTAACTTTTTAATGTAGTTCAGAGGGAGCTTCTTAGCCTGATGTTAATGATGCCATGGCCATGGGCTCAGTTCCCAGAGCACGTACAACTAATCCTAAAAACTAAACTGCAAGCTTTAAATGAACTGTGGGTTTCTGTAGGTCAAAGTGTCTGCTAAATGCATAAATGTAAATGATTCATGCATCTGTGGGGGGCGGGGCAATTTCCCTTTTAATTTTTTACCCTTTCAAGTGACTATTTGGCATGTAATTATGAAGGACGGTAAGTGTGAATCTGACTGAGAAAAGTTTTTGAGTCAGATGTACACATGCCATAGTCCTTTACGATAAGCATCATATGAGATGTGCAGTCTCTGCCTGTCTCCATGGTAACACAGACTTCAGCTGAAAGACTTCCAGTGTCATAGTGATCAACCTACAGTTGCTCTAACAGAAGAAAACTTATTTCCACTAGATGAATGAGTAAAGGTGATGTAATCCAGCTATCAGAACTAAATTTAGCAGAGCTCTGGGCAGCAAATGAAATCAGTTAATAATATCCATAACTGCTTATGACAGAGTATCTCACATTTGATGGCGTTTCTTCAGCTGTTATGATGTTCCAGTTCCACATGTGATATTTTAGGTGTTTTCAGAGTGAAAAAGAGATGGTTTAACTTACTGAAAGCATTAAGCCACTGCAGGGCGTGAGTTACTGTGATTTTATCATAGTTAAAGGTGGTACAGACAACAGTAACTTTCCAAGAGCTGTGATTGCATTTTATCCAATCAGAATTCACAGAACTAGATTAAAATCTGGATTATAACAATTCTTAGATTTACAAATGTAGACTGTACTTTAAAGATTTTCATGCATGATTTATCGCCAAATGATGAATGTGAGCAAATCAAGCGTTACATTTTCATATTTTGTAAAAAGGAAAATATACAAGTTCCTGTAGCTCAGTATGGGTTACTGTAGCTCAATTGGTAAACATTTTAATTAGTAGCACAAAGGTTGTGTGTTTGGTTCCAAGGGAACACACAACAATAAACAAATTGTTTGCGCTAAATGCACCATAAGCCGCTTTGCATAAAAGCATCTGCCAAATGTATAAATGTTAAATGTATCAAATGTGTATTGCACATGCCTACAACATAAAACCAGGCCTTCAGCCAGTATGAAACATAATTTACTCCAAAGTGGACAAATGTCAGCTAGTCAGATTATTTTGTCAATCTGTTGGTGGAGTGGAGAAATGCAGAATTATGAAAGCCAACAGAGACAGCCTGCCAAGAGTAAGTAGCAAGCTGTTCTTCTGTCACATCAGTATCTACAGTAAAGAGTGGGAGCAATTTACTGCCATGTTTTGGAACAGAAACGTCTTCAGTTTGCTATATGTGAGATGCTAATGATAAATATGTTTTCACCTCACTGAAGGAGGGGAGCTGGTGCTGGGGGATAATTTTTTTTTCCATAAGACTGTTCTGTTCTTTCATTACTTTGGCCATTGGTGGGATAGGATTTCAGTTTAGAGGGAAAATTCATTACAAAAATACAAAATCTGTCGTGCTGTTTCAAACACGACTGTTTATTTGCTGCAACACAAAAGTTTAGATACATTTCCAAACGGGACAAAAAAGAACCATGTTTACCAGTTCAGCGTTCAGTTGTCTGCATACAGCCAGAAGCACAATTCACTCTCTGTTTAAAAAGCGTGACTAAATCTTAAATCCAAATTGCCGTCAGCATTCACGGTATGGAAAATAGCTGTGTAAATATTCTAGTAAACATCTCCTTTGGTGTTATAAAAAAACCTTTCTTTCTACCTTTTGAGTAGAAAGAAACAACGTACAGGTTTGGAATATAATTTACTCTCGTTGGAATTTTAATTTTGATGAACGGTCCCTTTAAATTTTTATTTATGATTACCGATAGCTTAGTTTTTGAATTTATAAATGCTGAACATCTGCCCCAGAGTGCTTGTGTTTTACAATGACTCTGTATGTGTGAGTGATTTTATGAATCATGTAGAATGACAGAGGCGGGTGTACACGTCAGGAGATGAGGTGTGTGTGTGTGTGTGTGTGTAAGCTGTGGTGGGCAGCATAAAGGAGCTGGAATAATCACTCCCTGGAGAGGAGTGAGATTGCAGTTCTGAGCCCACTCCATCTAACCATTACATAAGAGTGAAACAGCTGCCGATCCGCAGTGTGTGTGTGTGTGTGTGTGTGTGTATGCACTTCTGTTCATGTATTTGTGAGTTGGTCTGTGCAGGAAAAAAAGGGAGTTTATGCATAGACTGATGTGATTATGAATGTGAATTCTTCTGGTTCTTCTTCCTGGTTGCCTTGGAAACCAAGTGGATAAGTTATTTCCTTTTGCAGTATCGGCTGCATGAGCTTACCCTAGTGAACCTATGGCTTTGCTTAAGACACACAAACCATTTCTGCTCATCACATGTAATTACAACCAACATTTCGTAATGCCACAAATCATGTATCGCACGGCATAATTGAAATTTAAATGTGAAAATTTAGATGTGAAATTAAAAAAAAATCTTTAAAAATAAATAATAACATTTTATTTATTACAACATATAACAATTTATATTGATGTTTGGTATATAAATATGCTATATAATATGAGAACAGAAGATAGACAGAGAGTGAGAGATGAATGAAGTATGAATATTATGTAATTTCTGGATGTATATCAATTACAGCAATTGGCCACCGTACTCTCTAGATATCTTTGATAATCTAAAACACAGCAAGGAAATATTTAGTTTGTGCTCTAGTAATCAGGCATCGTAATCTTGACAGCACATTGACTTTCAGAACTCTTTGAAACATAATTATTTTATAGCGAACAGCTTTCACTTCATATCTCATCAAGAAAAACGATTAAGTTGTCTTTATAGCTGACTGCACAAGAGAAGAAAATGCTCTTTTCTGTTCTTATCAAAGAGCAGAACACATCTGAAAACAGTAAGCGTTCCTCATGGCTGAATTGTCATAAATGTGTGCACTTGAGCAGCTTGGATAAGTCAAACAACTGCGCTTAAGGCAATAAAGCAAATGTTGTAGTACAAAAGAAGACGGGAACTTTTATGTTAATTATTATGCTAAATATTCTACTTATTCAAGTCATCACTGATAACAAACATTGTAATCCCAGCCACAGGGAATGTTCTTAAAATGTTCTTGTAGTAATGCTAGTAGAGCATTTTTTAATGTTATTCCTAAATTGTTAGTGGGACGTTTTAAAAATGTTAGAGTTAAAACACGTTTGAATAGCGTTCTTATAACCAAACAATGACATTAATACAATGTCTAAAAAGTGGACTATTTGAACATTCAGAATACATTTTTTAACGTTTTTGTTTCTTAATGAAAACGTTAGGGAAATGTTTTTCCACCATAAAATTGTTGAGATCAGTTAGGTCATAAGGTAAGGATTGTGCACCTCATGCTTGTCAGGTAAACTTGTTGCTTAATGCGACCTGATCATTTCTCAGGTGTGGTTGACAAGTTAGACAACTCAATAAACTCAAACATGGACGACCTAACCCAGAACTCTGTGTGTATAGTTGCATTCAATGCCATCATCAAATAAAAGCTCAGATTTATCTTTGTTCATGTACCTTGATCCACGTGTGATGACTGAACTATTACATGTGCTGGTGACAAGATTAAATATCAGTTGTGTCCTCTTCTGACTTCATAATAACAAATAGAATAGAATAAATAGAAAGTAACTTTGTGAGTTACTCACAAAGTAACTTCAGCTCGGCCTCTGTTCATTGCTGCTTGTAGCTATATTTATAAGTAGTGTTTATTGAAAAGAACTTCCTGATCGGCCATGTTTAATTGTAATGGCCGTGTACCCGCCACAGTTCCCCTTGTTACACTACATAGCCAGAAATACAGCAGAGCTTTCATTTATTGGCAGGTGCCATTATCATGTTTTAGCCACTGATTTAAAACTGATTTAGAGCTGATTTAAAAACAGGATCTTTTTGATGTTTCCTGTATCAGACCTTCTTTGAACATGATCAGACAAGAAGCTCCTGGTGGTTTGGGAGATCCGTGTACATGCTGATGATTAAAGTGATCTGAGCGGGGATTCTGTCCTTTTGGGCTCAGCTCTGTGCCCTCAGTTAAACTGTCTTAAACACTCTTCCAGCTGCCTCAGTTCAACCTGCAGCCAAACACACACACACACTTGTTTTTATGCCTTATGGGTTGACTTTCCATAGACATAATGACTTTTATACTGTAAAAACTGTATATTCTATCCCCTCACCCTACCCCTAAACCTAACCCTCACAGAAACCTTTTTGCTTTTTTACATTTAAAAATGTATTTAAATTAATTAATTTAGTATATTCCATATTCAGTTTCGCTCGTGGGGATCACTGGCTTGTCCCCACAGTGTAAGTGTGTGTGACTTTTACCATCCTCATGGGGACATGTGGTCCCCACAGTGGTAGAGAAAGTGCACACACACACACACACACACACACACACAAGAAAACAATGAAAACATCATCAGCCGCCACCTGCTCTGGTCTCATAGTCAGTTAAAGCAGTGACAGTGGAAGCAGCAGTATTGTCTATGTTAGGGTCTTTTAGAGGTGAACAAGGGTCTTGTTTTAGTGTTCCAAACAGCTTTAAACACAACAGAAGACAAAGCTTCTGAATTAATGATCAGCTGTTTGTGTGTGTGTATGGGGGGTGTAAGGTCATTGTCAGAATAGTAGAGAACAGGAGGCCATTGCAAAGATTAATCTGCTGCTCACATGCTGCTAGATCAGGCATCTGGCACCACACACACACACACACACACACACAATACCTTCCGCTGTTTTAGTGATGACACTTTGCGCAACATGTCCGTGGAGAGCAGAGGACTTTTACCAGTCTGTAAGTTTATTGGAAATGACTATTGTGTTTTGATATTAGTGATTAATGCTGTTGCAGCAAGTTACTTTGACAGTTTGTTTAATGATAGTAGTCGGATGTCTGTTTTATTAGCTGTTAAATAAGTTTGCATTCGTTGTTTCCCCAATGTGTCACCCACATTTCTTTAAGAGGTGGGATTTGCATACATTTAGATCCGTAGACTCACTTTCAGTTTATCTTTCTGCTACAGAGGCTGACAAACTAAATCACATTTCCAGTAAGTGTATTGGATTGGTGTTTGATGCTCAAATGCTTGAAAAGCAGCATTTGCCATGTTTCCTCAGTGTTACTGATATGTGTTCAACTTGCTTGGCTCTGAAAAGCTGGACCAACCAGGCAACTATACTGTAGGAGGAATAACAAACAGAGATTTGTCATTGGAGTCTTGGTTTATTTAAATGTAAATGAATTCTCCCTCTTTAAGAAGGAATAGGCTTCTGCTTCTGTCTGAAAGATGCTTCTATTGTTAGGTTGAAAATAGCTGTTTTGTACTACAGCTTTGGGAACATTATTGTCCTCTAAGTAGCTTTACATTCATTAAGACATGCAAAGTGCTCACGCGATCCTGTCTACCAATGCAGGCGAACTCTCAACTCTGTGTTTAGCTTTGTTTTCCCATTACATTCTGTTTTATGCATTTATTAAACAGACATAAAGATAAGGTGTGAATAGATATATACACATTGTTTTTAACCAATTCTAACCGCCGATCACTTCATGGAATGATTGTAATTGTTTTAAATTTCAAGATAAAATGTCAGAATGTTATAAAATTCTTAAAAACTAGTATTTTCCCCTTAAATTCCATGTGGGTGCCACAAAGTTATGGAATGCTCTTTTCTTTTTTCTCATTCCGAGGCAGGACATGTAGCATTTGTCATAGCATATGGTGACTGGATTGAAGACAGAGCTGCTTTTACCCAGCATGCATTGTGGCCTAATGTAACTGTTGCTTGTAAATCTGCATTCAGGCTGAGAGAACAGAGCTCTCCAGATGGTGTCTGTGAGTGCTTGCACTCTAGTTTAAATATTTGGCTATCCCCTCTGTCTCTGTTGAGCATCTCTTGAGGCAGAACGAAAGATAGTATTGACCCACAATCCCAACATCTCCTCTGACCTCATTTAACATTTCACATAATGACTTTTTTGTCCTCTCTTAAAATTACAAATGTAAAAAAAATGGTTGTACAGAAAATACACTAAAATATATACGTTAATGTATTTATTTAAAATATATTTAAAAGTATAAATAAAAATAAATAATAAAAGCTGTTATTTTAAAGTACTTCATCACTTAATCATCAACCAAAATGACATGTTTGGTTATTTAAAAAAAAGATTTTTGTTTCAAAAGGTGTGGCAAAAATATTCAATTTATGATTAAATTAGGTCAATGCAATTAAGTTACAATAAATTTTACAATATATGTTACAATACAATTTATAAGTTATAAACCTGTTTTCCCTACATGTTTCTAGTTAGTTCTGGTTATAGAAATAGCTGAAAAGCTATACATATGTTCTAATTATAATGATTTGACATGGAATCTGTTCAGGGAAGCTAGCTTATAAAATTGTTTCTAATCACAGGCACATTTTTGACCCAAAAACACGAATTATTCTGTATTGTGGCAGCCGCTCAATTTTTCCTGCATGTTCACCTTCTGTTTCTCTGTATCTCTCTTTCTTTATCTCTCCTTCTTTTCCCTTCATATGCTATAGGACTCATTTAGATGCCAAAGCATCAATCAAATAAATTGCCCACATTTGATTTGATCTGCCTCCAGTGAGAGATTATGCTTGTTTTTTAAATCCAAAAGCCCATTTAGACAGTGTGGAATGGCGTTTTAGCAGGTGTTCTCAGTGTTTTCTATGTAATTCCCCTTTTTTATCTCTTACTGTCTCCGCAGATATCCAGGAGTTTTATGAAGTCACCCTGCTGAACTCTCAGAAGAGCTGCGAGCAGAAGTTTGTGGAGGTCGTTCACATGGCCGAGCAGTGGGAACACACAACCACCAGCTCGACCTCTCCCACAGAGGGTCCCCAGCCAGCTTCCACACCACCAGAGGTGAGACAGCAATGCAGGTTCATGCAGATTCAGGCATCAATGCAGATTCAAGCACCAATACAGGCTCATGCAGATTCAGGCACCAATGCAGATTTATGCACATAGTCCTTGACCACTGGTTCTCAGTTTTTTTTTTGCTTCAAAACCCAGATTTTACTTTACAAAAATAATGCAAGTACAGTTGTTGATGTATTTTTGTCCATTTGAAGTCCAGAGTTGTGTAGGCCAGTTGAAGAGAGGACAGCTCTTTTGGGGGAGGCTTTTCATTTTTAGTGGATTCAAAAATAAAGTCTTTAGCTTTTTATAACACCAGCATGTGTGCTTCATCTTGCCTAACTGTTGTTTTACTGTTAATTTACTACATCAAATCTATTGTACAACGTATTAGATAGTGACATTAATGAGGCAGAACAAGCTCACAGGTTGGCGTCACTCATCAACTTGATGCTTTTAATGTCTCCTAAATTGCTTTAGAGGCCTTTTAATAGAGAGAAATGAGACATTTGTTGACACAGAGTTAGTTCTTAAAGTATTTCAGGTGGCGAGCCTTGTTGTACTGCTTGTGTGTTAGAATCACATCGGAGTCAAACAAGAAACCCCGGGGGAACTTATTCATACTGAAGGATTTTTGCTTTTGATGACAGATTTTGGCATCGTGGCAATTCTGAGGACATTTTAAAACTCTCTTGTGTACCTCAAATAAAGATGCACAAGATTCTGGGGTGTTTTGCTCAGGTGGAAAATCTGAATTGCAGGAGACAGAAACATAAGACTCCATTTGTTTTATATCGAATCAAAGTGAAACACTGATATATTAGAAACATCTCTATTGTGATTCATTTGTCTCTTAAAATGGCTGGAACAGTACTCTGTGTGTGTGTGTGTTTAAGGCGTTGTCCGGTCTCTGCTGTGATAAGCTGAGCAGAAGGGCCGGTGACAGTATAATTAAAGGTAATAAATGAAGTTGTAGATATGTGAAGAATACAGATGACTCCACCGCTTCAGTGCATGCAGGCGGCTCTGTTGTGTTCTCAGATGCTGGTGAATTTTGCAGCACCGCTTAGTAACGCTGACACACCACTGCTCACAATAAAACAAGACACAAAACATGTCAATCAAACACATACTGATGAAATGGTACTAGCGACTTTTATGTGATTAATGACATCAGTTTTCTGGGTAAGTAGGATTATAGTGCATTGAAAAATGGCTCAGGTAGAATTCTTTATACTGCAGAACAATTTCACATATAACATTGTGAGCATTTAGAAAGCTTGTTTGCCTTTAAAAGGGCAGTTAAAAGTGCACAACTATTGTCACATCATTTCTGTTAATGTCTGGAATTTGTCTCGCTTTGATCTTTGTGATAACTGTGTGTATTAATCTATCAGTGCCTGCTGTCATTGTAAACTGAGGACGTGTTGTTTGCATTCAGCCACTAGGGGGCAGCTGTATGAGTGTGAGCTGTGTGTGTACCGTTAGCCAAATGTTCAAAGCTCTATGGCATTAACATCTGTAGATGTCCTTGCTTAACATGAAAACCAAATGGCCAAAGGTTTAGCAGAGTGGGTAGCTCTTTTTCCAAAAAGTAAAAGGTGCTACCAAGCTCCAGAATTGACAAAACTACATCCTAAAAAGTAGTTTATCATGCTCATATGATCATATGATGAGTGTGTGTAAGCGGCAGGGCTGGTATGGTTAGATGTTATTGCGCTCTGTTATATAAGGGTTGTGTTTGTGAATTTTAGACTAGTGCATCTCTCTGTTTAGCCTGGCTTATACATTATGCATTATTTGTGGAAAGATTTAGAAAATTTATGTAGAATTTTTAACGTTATTCATTGACTTCAAGTGTAAAATGCTCATTAAATAATTACTAAGTAATATTAAATGAATGTTTGCATATGCACTCTGTGAACAAGATTGAAAGTCATTGCTTATATGTTTAATTTTGGACAAAATCTAACTGTTAACTGATTCGATTTTTATCTATATTTTCCTTGATTGATTGAAAAGTTTTACAGGGTTTGCCCTGATATTGGAGATCTGAATGACTGCAGAAGGTGCGTGTTTCTTTTATTCATAGCTGAGAGAGGAAGGCCACATGGAGCTGACAGTAAAGGAACCAGCTGCAGAAAGCGCCAATGCAGAGGTGAGAAACACACACATAGACTTCTCACATTCTCCTCAGTTTTCTGACAGCTGCAGATCTTCATATGGCAGCATTTACATGTGTTATAAATGCATAAGGCAGGCAGCGATAGCGGTGGTGTTTTTGTCGTATTTAATATTCATTGCAAGTGGTGATTAAAAGGTGCAATAATGTGTGTCTGATTAAACAATGAGAGGCTTTAATGACTGCACTTCATTATCAAAGACATGGACAGTCTCCTGTCAGGTTGTAGTATTTTGGTGTTTAATTATGGTGCCTAAGAGGTGTTTCTGTAGCTGCAGTAGAAGAGCACTAAGCAAAGGTGACAGGTTCTATATGTATATCCTGGGATCTGGGATTGCTAGCATCATATACTACCTATTGAGCTACAGGAAGTAGGGAGCTTGCTGCAGTGTCTAACTGCCGTATTGAAGCTATCTGTACAGCACAGCTGATTGGTGACAGTGGTGCTAGAGAGAGTCTCTTGCTCTCTAAGAGAGACCTTTCTTAATTACCTCACAATAATTAGCACAGGAACGTCAAGCTCCACCAGGACGACGAGAAAACGGTGCTTCAAATTAAGATGAGCTCTCACCTTATTCAAACATCTGCCTCTGCGTTGTGTCTGTCACACATAAAATCTCATAAATGACACGCAGAGTGTTTGAAAACAATGTGAAAGCAACTGTAACTCAGTAATGATTGACTGTACAGTACAATTTTAATCCAAAAATGTATTTCGTTCCTGGAAATCTGCTGCATTGCAACATTCTGCTGCTTTAAAATGAGACTGATGCCTTGAGCCTGGCAGCTTTTGTCTGCTTTTCGTCTGCACGTACTATTAGTGGGTGGCTAGAATCGAAGATTTCTCTCTCTCTCTCTCTCTCTCTGTGTTTGTGTGTGTGTTATTCTGCCTTTCACTAATACAGCCAGGAGGCGTGTTGATCCCCAATAATTGCCACCACTGTCTAACTCACCAACTCAGATGTACTCAGCATCTGCATGGTAGCGAGAAGCAAACATACCTTCTACAGCAAACTCTTACATTCAAAAAAATGTATTTTGAGCTAACGTAAAAGGCATTGCAAAAGGAAAACCTATTTCAGCCTATTCATATGTATTCATCTTCCTGCATCATACTGCACCATATACAGCATAGGGAGGCACAGTACGCAATTGTACTGACCTTGAGTCAGTCTGAGATCAGTCGTCCTTTGTAAGAATATGAGCCTTTAAATGGCCAATCTGCGTAATGAATGAGTAACCCACATATTCTCAAGACCAAACCAAGGGCTCTGGATTTCAGATGTCTATGGCTTTTCTGAATTTGAAAAGAGGGCAGAGCCAGTTATAGGCAGACACAAATATAAACCCAAATATAGTTGAAATAATAAAGAGAGGTTGGAAACAAACCCAGAGGTCGGCCGAAACGAGAGCTTTCCCTTTGCTGAATGAATCTTCAACCCCTTGTGCATCTTTTGTTTCTCAATTGGGCCATTTGGGCGTCTTTTGTGACACCCTGCTCAGCTCGCCTCGGTCTTATACACACATGCACACACAGATTACGTGTAGCATCTCCAGATGCCAGCAGCTCTGCCCACAGGTGCGTCAACTCTAAATAGTCACAACCGTATGCTGTAATAAAAATAAAACAGATTAAGCGTGGATTGCAGGTTGGCTTCTTTGAACTGGGCACTGGTTATCTGAGGCTAAACAGGACTAAATGATGAGTTTAGTTCAGAAGAAAGTAAGTAGTACATTATGATCAAAGATAAAACCCTAAGAAGATTTCTTTGATGTCACAGTTGTTGCTTTTAGATGG
Organism: Botia almorhae; assembly: GCA_036877575.1. Classification (NCBI taxonomy): domain Eukaryota; kingdom Metazoa; phylum Chordata; class Actinopteri; order Cypriniformes; family Botiidae; genus Botia; species Botia almorhae. The sequence continues at coordinate 126,285 of JAZGTJ010000176.1, read as the reverse complement.
CAGTGAGATTAAATGTAGAGTTTTCTCCTCAGAAAAGGACATGTGTCTTTAGAGTTTTAAAAGGCTTGTCAACAGTGTTTCACATTGTATTTGGGTACCAATGTCTGCAATGAAAAGTCAAGATTTTAATGTGAGCTACAACATTTCCAGGAATAGATTATTAGGTCAGATTAAGCAGAAAAATCTTGGCCTTAGGTCAAACCATCTTTAAAATGTTATACTAGTCCCTTAACTATTTCGTGAATATGTGGAGTCTCTCTCGTAAAAACAGGCTTGACGCTGTTAGCATAGCAGACAGTGTGCTAGTCATCCACAAGGAGTTCATTTAAGGAAAAAACAAAGCAGAACTTGGCATCAAAACAATGCCTCACCGGCCAAGTTCACGTTCGCTCGTAAGACCTTCTGTCTGAATGTCCTGCCGACCCCATTTCTTAATTATTCCCATGCGTCTGTGGGAAAGTGTTTCAGGGAGGAAGTGAAAGCACTCGCTCTCCATAATGTGATCACTCAAAGCGGCTTTGGGATTCATCTGCTGAGGAGCTTAGTGCGTGAGAGAGAGGCAGAGCGTGCGCAGGGCCATTGTGCTAACGGTTACAGGATGAGAGCTGTGATAAGGGTGCTGTTTCGTGAGGAGTTTCAAGAGCAGGTGTTGTACAGACGGCAGGTAAGACCGTAGAGGAAGAGAAAAGCTAACAGAAATACTGGTAATACTGCTGTTAATAGAGTGGCAGAGGGAGGCATCGGTCAGCGGGTCAGTGCATGTCTGTGGCCACTTAGAATCTGTCTGTATGATGGACAGTTCTCGGGTCATCATCCGGAACTGCTGTGGAATTTTAAGCACTATTTGTGGAAAAAACATTTTTTCCTCTGAGTTTTGTATGGATAGAGTTTAAACTACAAAGCTGTGTTATTTAAACCATCTGTGGATATTTAGCCAAACTGAAAACAAACCTTTATTAGTTGTTGGCTGACTGATAAGCTCTCTCTTACTGATAAAGCATGTTTATCACTTTGTTAGCATGCATGTTTTATAATGAAATACGACCTGATGACCAGTACAGATTAAACACAGGCTTTCAAAACTCTGTGGTTAAGTTAGTTGTCAGTGTCCTTAAAATTTAAGATTATGTGCAATGTAAAAAGATTTTAAATCAAGTAAATAATGCTGAACAAGTGTTGAAAGATTTACCTAATTATTGTAGATTTCTAAGGTTTACTTGAATTTTGTGCTTCAGTCTCATTTATCCCATCATGCACTGGGAGGCTTTGTCTGGAAACTATATGTGTGCTAGTTGTTGTCTAATAAACTTTAAAGCTCATTAATACTTTTCATTAATGCACAATGAAATATAATGCAATCAAATGTTCCCCATTATCATTTAAAAGCATTTACCATTATTATTTACCTCTGTACCTCTGTACACAGTCATTATAGTGCCTAGAGTTATCGTTTTGAATTATTTGAATCCTTTGAATCCTTTGACAGCTTGAATATTATGAGTAACTTCATAATTTATCTTTTATAGATAGACTTAACAAAGCAAAATCAAACTCTTTCTGAAGTAAATGCATACTCCTGCATCTGCTATGGTTACATTTTCTTCCCATGAATTTCCAGTTTAATTTATTTGACAGCAGCAGACAAACATGACATGCTTGTTATTTTATGCGCGTATAAGCAGATCTCCTCTCTCCTGTTTATTCATTTAAATGACCGGGGAAGGTCTTGATATAAAGAGCAGATGTGCCGATCTGTGAATCACTGCTGCTCTTCCCTCTTTATGACTTGCTGGAATAAGAGAGGTAATGCTCTACCTCTTTATATATTCATCTTTATGCCAGTCTGCCTGAAGGGTGTCGGAGGTTTATTATGAGTTCTTATCAGTTATTGCACATCTAGCTTTTCTACTCACAGAGCTCTAGTTGGCAAAGAGTTGAATATACCCTATTGACTTTTAACACATACTGAATTTTCAGCTTCTTTTAGTTACAGTGATTTTACTTTTTCATTTTCCCTTTTCAAAGACTTTTGATGAAGAAAAACTGATATAATCTGTGATATTACCAACAGACATGGAAGGAGAGTGAGAGAGTGTCTATGTTTGGGAGTAAAGGAGCTCTTTAACTCTACAGTAGAGCTCAATATATCATCAGTTTCCATTTGGTTCTTACTTGGAATACAGACTGCATTCATGTAACTGTTGTTATCTACATTAAGCAGTGGCTTCTTTAAAAAGCTGTAAAATGTTAGCATAAAATAATGTTTATTTTATGTAAAAAGTTTCCCATTTTTGTTCATTAATATGTTCTGACTGAAACAAGATAATCAATGAAAAATAGGTGATGTACTTCTTTTATTTCAATGAGCTTTTATTGGATTATGAAAATCGGTCATACCAAAAATGAACCAGGTGCATGGCTGGAGAGGTGGGGTTAAAAATAAGACGAGGAATGTATATTAAGTAAATAAAAAGGCCCATTTTGATATCAAGTTGATGTATAAGGTTTTTTCTCAAAATTGTATTTATATGTTCAAAGCCTACTTAAACTCTCTAGAGGTCTTCTGTCTCTAAAACACTCAGAATCAGTTGCTCACTCTGTTCTCTTAAAAGCCAGCTGAACTGAGCTCACGGTACGGTGGTTTTTTAAGACACCCCAAAATAAACCCTGACTGATGTTGTCAAGGTCACAATGAACTGCTTACTCATGTTCCCCTTTTAAACCCTTCAAACTGCCCAGCAAAAAAAAGATTCATTCTTATGCTTAATTTCCAGAATCGGTTTAGCCCTGCCTCGGATAACCCAAAAGGCAAAAATCAATACAGGAAAACTGTATATCTCAAAACAAACAACAATTGTAGAATATAATAGATATTTTTGATACTTCAATGTAGATGTGCTGGGCTAGAGTGGGAAATTTTCAGCGTTGGCTTTCATCTGCGCAAGGAGAGCAGAGCGCGTCCGTTCTCTCGCGGGTCTGCGTCTGCGTGCGCGTGTGCCGCGAGATCCAGAGGAGGAGGGATGCTCTGTGATCTCAGCAGCAGAAGAGGCAGCAGTCTGAGCCCCAGCCATGCGGCTGAGCAGCGGATAGCGCTAACAGGCGCCGCGCTGTAGGACTACTGCAAGACCATGCTCGTGCGCAGAGACTCGCGCCTCTGTCAGCGATAGCTCCAGCCGTGCCTTAGCGTCCGACGTGGCTTAATTTTCCTCTGTCTTTAAATCTCCCTCTCTCTCTTCTTTCTCATCTTTCTTTCTGTTAATGTGGTGCTGATGAGGGGAAAATTGGCTTGAGCTCTTTGGCTCAGGATGGATTGTCTGTGTATTGTCACAACTAAGGTAAGAAGCGCAGTGAGTAACGGAGAGAGAGAGAAGCGGATGAGAAATGCATGCGAGGAAGGGAAGAAGCTTTTCTCTGTTTTTCCAGGTGTGTTTGTGTGTGTGCTTGTGTGTATATGTCGGCTATAGAGTAACTGAGATTAAAATGATGTTGTATCTAACGGTCTGCTTTTAAAAGAGAGAGAGGGAAACTGACTTTTTAGCATGTCTGCGGAACAATGCATAGAGTGCCCATTATTTGTTCCTAAGTATTCCAAAATCGCAGGTGTCGCATTGTACAACTTATTCCCAGGCTTGAGGCTCTGTGGCGTAAACTTGTTGGAAACTTAAAGGGGCTCACGCTCTCATAACAAGCCTCTCTACAGGCAGCCAACCTTTTAGCTCTTTTTCTCATCTGAAGGCACTGTGCTGCTGAAATACATTATTGATGGCCAGTCCATCAACAAACCAAGGTTTTATCGTTTTTTTCTGCCTTCATCGGTGCAGGTGTCTAGGCGAGGAGCCCTTTGAGCTTCAGTAAATGGTTAAGCAGCTCCAGTCTGCCAGTCCTACTTGAGCTAATGGGGTTTATATCACTGGAGCTGAGCTGCTCTGTTTACAAGCTTCTAAATATATAGTATGGATGATTTGATCTCCGGGTCTCTGTTCAGTTTAATGTTCTCTGTGGGTTTACACGGATCATTCTAGTCTAAAGAGGGTCTAACGAGCAAGCGAAAGAGAGAGAAAGAGAGAGAGAGAGAGAGAGAGAGAGAGGATGGGCTTGTACCTGCTGTGTGGATGCCTACCTATCCCTCTCTCTCTCTCTCTCTCTCTCATTCACAATCAGTATTGCATCTGCAATTGAACGTGTGAGTTGAAATATGAATGTTTATATTTGCATGCTTTGTTAACTGTATATTGGAGGGGCTCTCGTGACTGTAATGCGGACACCGTGCAGCATGGCTCTGTGCAGTGAATTCCAAATGTGGATCTTCTACAGTTGAATGGGAACCTTTTTTCAATAGTGCTTTGATATATACCATGGTGTGTGTCTATCTCTCTGTCTATCTATCTATTTATCTTTTCAACTATAAAATAACTATTTATCTATCTGGCCAGTTTTATTTATATATTTATTTATTTTGCAGATCCCAGTAATTTAACCTTTTGGTTTTAAGAAAGGTCATGTTGCTGTTACACAGGCTTATTTGTTAAGATTAATTCTCTGTAAATGATCTCTATGTCTATGTAACCCCGTAAAACGCTAGTCATCATATTGGAATGCTCCATGTAGTCTTAAACTACTGATCTTGTTTAGTATTAGGAAATGTGATGCCCGTTATTCCAGTAAAATGTTTGTACTCAGCTGTGGCCTACTGGAAATATTAAGGGTGAGCTCGCCTGATTGCCAGAAAACACGCATCATTTATTTGTGTGTCAGATATACAGTCAGTGCTTTGATGATGCAGCAACCATCTCAGGCACTTTGAATTTAGCTTTAAACTCTTCTGAACTGTAAAAATAATGTTAACCACACAGCCATTTTTTTTACTTCAGTTGGCAGTTATAAATCATACTTCATAAACACGACTTTCAAAGTTTCAGTTTTAAAGGGATTTGCCTATTAAATACTACTGTTTTCTGCTACAGAAAACACTAAACTGTACCAGTTTGTACGAAAACATATTAATGTATACATGCATTGTAAAATACAAAGTATTTTTACTAGTGGTCTCAAACTTAATACTGCCCAAACGCATTGTTTTTATTGTTGACCTAATCTAACACCAACACACAAAAAGGACACAGAAGCCACCCACAGCCCAAGCAAATAGCCTGACCTGATACCGAGACACGCTTTGCGGCTAAAGGGGCACCATCCTGTTTTGTAGCAATTTGCTATAATGGTGCTGTTGACAGAGGTCTGGCTGATCGGTGGCACCCTGGGAAGCATTGTTCAGGACTCATAGGGTGAACCCCTCCATCTGGAGAAGGAGGTGGATAGTATATATCTCACAAAGAAAGAAAAAGACAAATGTGAGTGGAAACATTAGATAGAAAGAACAGAATAAGCATTCAGGGCTGAAAAGAAGACTTTCTGTTTAGGCTGTTGGTGCTTACTGATGCCAAGACTTGAGGAATAAACTACTGGAGGAAAGTTGGCCATTTTTTTTGGCTATGAAAGATACGATTAGTCGTTGTTGGACGAAATGTTTGACACAGTTCTGGGTAGAGACATAAATATTTAAGTTGCATTTTTCTCAGAAAATCATCCTACTGTAAAAGGTAATTAGGATCTGACATGTAATGCAGCCAAGCTAGAACACAGATTTCTTTGCAATGTGACAGTACAGGATAATGATTTTACAGTAATAGGATAAATTTTACAGTAATCATTTTTTCATTCATACGGTAGGCTAGTTGGGGATGGGGATTTAAACGCGCTTTTTATTGTAATACAAATTATGCAATACAACAAATCTTACTGGTTTCTTTACACACAATTTTAGTTTCTTTTAAGCTTATTTTTTACCTGTGGGGATACATATGACCTGGATATTTCTTCAGTCTCCTATTATTTGAAGAATGCAAACCAGATCATCATTTTCTTGCCCTTTTACCATAATAAATAGCATGTGATACAAGAAGTGATTAGAAGGAAAGTTGGAATATAATTGGGATAAGCCATAATTTAACATGCATCACCCACATGAGAGCCATAGCCTTTACAGTTATTTTTTTACAACTAGTAAAGATATTCGACGACAGCATAAAAATGCAAATTCAGAAAGCCATAAACATATCATCATATCACCAGAAGAGAGACACCCGCACAAACAAAATCTTCGGGAGAGAATTTCCTCCCTCACAAGAGGTAATTATATTGTACACGTTTACAGTTATTGTGCTAAGCCTCATCACAGGAAGTCTTCCCTCCAGAGATGCTATTGTCAGTTTCTTCTTTTTTTTGCACTATGGCTGTAAATATTTTGTGTGAGTTCTTTCTGTTTAAAATTACGGTGAAGTGTAGAAGCTCATACAACAATCTCTCCCTTACCTGTACCACATGTGCATGCAATGTTATATTTGCCCATCTTTTATTCTCTCTCTTCCACTCTCTGTGACTGCCTCCACTCTCTTCTGGGTAGTTAATGTTATGTAATAGTTTGCGGGACACAGTCAGTAGGTTATGGCTGAGAGAATATCATCCCACATATGTCATAGGCAGACGCTACAGTGCATGCTTATGTGTGTGTGTGTTTCAGCTCCCCAATGCTACTGTTTTTAGTGGCGTGGTCAAAGGTGATATAATGATAATCTCTGCCTCCACCCTAGCAGGGCATCACTTTATCCACACCCTCCTCTCTCTACTCCCCTGGACCATGTGGGTTCCAGGGTTCACGTGCGTAGGCAACGCTTACATCTGCCCTACAAGGACACTCGACTTTGTCTCACATTAGTTTCAGTTGGAGTTAAATATATCTGCAGCTCCTGTGTTCATTCATTCAGCCCGTGTCAGATTTGCAGTGGACAGTGCCCACGTTTTGAGAAGTGTACAGTGCCTTGCAAAAGTATTCATACCCCTTGAACTTTTCCACATTTTGTCACCTTACCACCACAAACTTAAATGTTTTTTGAGATTTTATGCAATAGACCAACATAAAGTAGCACATAATTGTGAAGTGGGACGAAAATGATACATGGTTTACTAAATTGTAAGCAAATAAAAATCTGAAAAGTGTGGTGTGCATTTGTATTCACCCCCCTGTGTCAATACTTTGTAGAGCCACCTTTCGCTGCAATTACAGCTGCAAGTCTTTTGCGGCATGTCTCTACCAGCTTTGCACATTTAGAGATTGAAATTTTTGCCCATTCCTCTTTGCAAAATAGCCCAAGCTCAGCCAGATTGGATGGGGAGCGTCTGTGAACAGCAATTTTCAAGTCTTACCACAGATGCTCAATGGGATTTAGGTCTGGACTTTGACTTTCTTTTTTAGACATTCTAACACATGAATATTTTTTATCCAAATCATTCCATTGTAGCTCTGGCTGTATGTTTAGAGTCATTGTCTTGCTGGAAGCTGAACCTCCTTCCCAGTCTCAAGTCTTTTGCAGCCTCCAACAGGTTTTCTTCCAGGATTGTCCTGTATTTAGCTCCATCCATCTTCCCATCAACTCTGACCAGCTTCCCTGTCCCTGCTGAAGAAAAGCATCCCCACAGCATGATGTTGCCACCACCATGATTCACAGCAGGGATAGTGTGTTCAGGGTGATGAGCAGTGTTACTTTTATGCCACACATAACACTTTGCATTTAGGCCAAAAAGTTTAACTTTGGTCTCATCTGATCAGAGCACCTTCTTCCTACATGGCTTGTGGCAAACTGCAAACGGGAGTTCTTATGTCTTTCCTTTAACAATGGCTTTCTTCTTGCCACTCTTCCATAAAGGCCAGATATCCTAGGCCTTCATGATGCTGTTTGTTCACTAGTGTTCTCTAACAAATTATGTGACCTCTGAAGGTAATTGATTGCACTGGATTTTATTTAGGGGTATCAGAGTACAGGGGGCTGAATACAAATGCACGCCACACTTTTCACTTTTCAGATTTTTATTTGCTTAAAATTTTGAAAACCGTACATCATTTTCATTCCATCTCACAATAATGTGCTACTTTGTGTTGGTCTATCACATAACATCATCACATAAAAAACATTAAGGTTAGGAGCAGAGGGTTACTGCTGTTCATAGATGGTTATACAATGGATTTCGTAATAGGTAATAATGGATGTAGTGTGGGTCTAGGTCATCAGCAAAATGTAACCTTCAAATAGATTTATTTTAACAGCATGCAGACCAGTAAAACAGCCCTTACAAAAAGATCTATGGTTCTACCATGGTTTGACATGGTGGTGTGGTACTACCATGGCAGTTTAGGCAAGATGTACTGTAGTACTACTGACTGCTTCCTTGTTTTTGGACATTTAGCATGCAAGTACACCAGAGTTTTTAGAAGTACTGTACCTTATTGTCAAAAATACCATGGAACATGGATTTCAGTACCATGTATCAAAATATCATGATTTTACCCTTTTTAACCTTGTAAAGGTTTTCCACTTTCAGAAGGTCTTTCTATTACATTAATACATAATCTAATTAGTTCTGATGTCTCGTGGTTCTGGTCCCTAGATCAGGCCGAGTAGTAGAGTTCAGGATTCTAAAAAAAGCTTCCCTGCTCCATAAGATGAGCACAGAAAGGTTAATTAGCAAGCAGGGGATCATAAAAAGGCAACAGACAACAATTAAAGTCACTGTAAACTATTTTGTTTTGAAATATCATGCATAGATGTCCGGAGAAATCAAACAGGCTGTTTTCACAGGAAACGCATCTACAGGTTTAATGTCATCCTATTAGCATTTGTATGTATTTGTATGTAAAGTGTGGTTCAAACACATGCAGTGTTGAGAAGGAAGTCACGCAAGTCAATATCACACACACACACATTGTTAATTTCAAGAGGCTGCACATCCAGTCTCTCAGGATTACATTTACATTTAAGTATTTGGCAGACGCTTTTATCCAAACCGACTTACATTGCATTATACTACACATTGATCACTATACAATGAGTATGTGCAATCCCTGGGATCGAACCCATGACCATGGCGTTGTTAACGCCATGCTCTAACCACTGAGCTACAGGGAAGGAAAGCTAATAAAAGAAGCATTATAATGTATAGCCTTACATTTGGCTTGTTTACTGGAGGATTAGGGAAGAACTGCCAGAACAATCCTGTAAAAACTTAGGGAAAGCAAACAAGCTCTATATAAAGTTGTTATAAGCCGTTCTGACTAAATTCTGATTGGACGAGCCATGGAGGAATTTTAATTGAACACTGTATTAATGTGTCACATTGCTCTGTTACTTGACAAATGTTAATGGGCTATACTTTTATAATAGTTATATAATGTAATATTGTTATCAGTTATCGTTAGCATTAATGGACATATATTGCTACACTGTTGCTACACTATACACTGCTCCGGGTGTGTGTTCACGGTGTGTGTGTGTTCACTACTGTGTGTGTGCGCACTTGGATGGGTTAAATGCAGAGCACAATTTCCGAGTATGGGTCACCATACTTGGCCATACGTCACGTCCTTTCCTTTTTCCTTTCCCTTTTTATAAAGTGATATCTATGTCTCCCAATTTTTCAAAGTGCTTGGAGACATACTCGTAAATGTATAACATTGCACTAGCATGTCTATTTTCAGTGTAAAATGTAGCATTGCACAAGTCTTAATATATTCAAAGTAAATGCAAAAACCTATTTTCCAGCAATGTATGGTTGGCTTATTCTTTAATAAAACACAGCAGTTCCGGGGAGAGTGCGTACATGTAAGTGGAATTATTAAATGAATGAACAAATATAAACAATAAATAAATAATTATGTCTTTCTTTTATACTAACCTAGCAAGAGTGAATCAGAATACCGCGTCCTCTTTGTCGTTAGGTTCAATGCGCATGCTCAGTAAACAGCTTGTAAAGAAATGCATTTACGCTGCGTAACAGAGTTGTTAATGCTGTAAAGCGCTAATGTGACACGCAATCGCCGTCAAGTCAAGTCAGCACTAGCACCCTACGACAAAACGATCGCTTTTGGAAATGTATGGCGAAGCGCACGCTGCCGAAGGAATGTAGTTTTAAACTTGCTAGTAATACAACGCGAGACTTTCTTGGACGAGAAAGACTGCATGATTGAAAGTATGTGTCTAAGTCAAGGATATTTAAAACGTAATCGTTGTTTGACAGCACACCTGTCATTTATAATCAGCCCCTCTAGAGATCTGCATGTGATATATAGGTATGTTCTCTAAATGCATTCTTATGTATTCTGTAATTCTGTATATTTGTATTCTTTATATATTTTATTATACTATAATATAGACTAGAAGATAAACAATAACTATTTTAGGTTGAACTGCATCAGATTTAATCTGTTGATATTTTAAGTTCCTTTTTACAATTTTAAACTATAAATATATAATACAGCCCCCGTGAGCAATGACTTGTAAGCTTAACTTACTGCTAAATAGGTATGAATGACAAATTTCTCCAAGAATTTTCCCAAAACAATATAAATCAGCATTATAATGTTAATGAGAGAAGCATTATAATGTATAGCCTTACATTTGGCTTGTTTACTGAAGGATTTGTAAGCACTAATCCTTCTAAAACTGCTTTGAAGTGATATGTACTATATAAAAGAAAACAATGAACAAATATGTTAGAAAATAAAATACCTTTTATTTGGTAACATGGATGAAGGGTAAATTTAACTTCAGCATTTTTGTGCAGTATCTTAAAGAATTGCAAATCTGACAACACCTGCTGTGACTCAATCCAGTCTAATTAGAACAGGTCGTCATATTGATTATGTCATTTAGTGTCAGTTCTGGCAGACCGCCGTTAGAGTTGCTCAGTGTGACTGTGTCAGGTGAGATGAGGTGACATTAGAACAGTCTGTCAAGCGACGTCTGATCTCTTGTACCAGTCAGGATACGGTTCTATTAGTCATTTTAATGTACGTTCAAAGTCCTGCCATCACTGTTAGAGCAAAAGAAATACTAACAATGACAAAGCCTGTTTTGAATTGTCTTTGGTTTAATCCATACATTTAGAACTAAGTGGAAAGTGTTATGAAATTAAGCCAAGCTTTTAAATCTTTAAGTCAAGCTTTTAAGAGAGAAATTCAGTCAAGAGGGAAATTCAACATCCACCTGCACGTAGGGGTGGAAATAGTTTAGTATTGATGGTTGTAACAAAGAATATGATACTAATGTTTTACCTGTTAGTTGTCCTGGAAGCATTAAAATGTACACATATTTTATTTTGTTCAAAAATTGCTTAGTTGTCATTACCCAGGGGCGTAGAATAAGATGCACTAACATGTTGTTGCATGTCACAAGGATCAGCTTTGACAGGCTGTTAATAGAAATATTTAGTGCAGTAATATTTAGGGCATGTCTTTTAAAGACAGTAAAGACTCCTGATGGAGTAATTAGCGGATTTCACTCAAATAAAGCACGAGACACATGAAATAATTGCTATAATTTTACCTGCCATTCACTACTAACAGGGATTTGATGAAACCCTTTAATGGTCATCTGACCGTCATCTGACCTTATTGATGGGACAACTGAGTAGCCATCAGAAAATGTTAGATCTTCTAGCTCTCATGTATTTTCATTTCTTTTAATATTTGATAGGGAAATGTAGCATTAACTTTCACTTGGTTAGATGAGTTTAGGTTTCACCTTACTTGACTATACAGAGTACAAATACAGAGCCAAAAAAATACAGTCGACATCTAACCAAAATTATATTGCATTTATATAAATTATGGTAAAGTGAGTTTTGTTGTGTTATACATCATGCTTTATTATAATATTTGAGTGAATATTTGAACCACTTTATATAGAGTGGTTCTGATATCTCACATATAATCTCTTATTTTGGCCAGGTCAAAAGTCTTATGACCCTGGATCAACCTTGTTTTATTTTCTTATAATTAGGCCATTTTCAAGAACTGCTGAGCTTTTGGAAAACACAAAAAAGTTTCACAAAGGAAAATCCAGTGTATATAATGATCAGAGAGTAATGGAATGTAATCAGGTCTCTGCTGGCTTTCATGTACTACAAAGTGACTTGTGTTTATTGGGCCTGTGTTGGGTATAATTGGATCTCAGGGTATTTACCCCAAGCAGTTCTCTAAAGCCACCAGAGATACCTTGTTTATTCCTAATAATCTTTTGTGTTCCTGTTTCTTTTAATTATTCATTTTTTGTTTAGTTTCCAGTTATTCCTAACATGTTTATAGGGTTAACTCTATATGTATATATGTATATGTAAAAATTTAGCAGGGGTGAAATGCTTGTTATTAGAAAGTCTCAGCTCTCTGTTGTGATTGGATGAGCTACATTTAACAACGTTGTAAAATAGCTATTTAATTTAAATACACATTTAATTTAAAAAACAATTTAAGTAATATATAGCCAATTAAACACTGTTTTTTACAATGTTGCTGTTGTCAGCTTTATATATCAGCAGTAAGCTACTGTACCAGAGGCTGTGTTTTAGGATGTATAGGATGTGACATCCTTTAACATGATAAAATTACTATAACACAGCCTCAAATGGCTTTGTGCTTATTAATACCACACAGTATCGTTAAATAAGCATGTTAATGATGCTTAAATTAGCTCTGCTTATCCCCATGTGCTATCTTTGTCAATGTGGACCATTATGCAGCTAACTTGTTTTCAGCCCCTCACAGCCTGAGGTGAGATGACTAACAGAGGAAAAAGGGGCAAAACAAAATAAACTCACTTCTAGACTGACTCTAGATTGAGCAGTGAAGCCTCCACTGTTCTTTGCTGTTTTCTCTGCAGGTTTTTCCATCAGCATTTTAAAGACGAGCGCGTCTGTCAAGGGTTTAACATTCTTTGTATTTAAGTCTTTATTTAAGCCAGTGGATTAATGTTGTCACCTCACAGGCTGTCTAAGAGGAAAAAGAAAGCACTCTGGATTTAATGTGCAACATGCTATGAAAAGAACTTCATCTCATGCGTAATCTGCATGCTTGCAGCTAACCGCAGAGGCACTGTTGATCTAGACCGCACTGGAGGTTTCTAAGGTGACTGAATGTAATAGGAATTGTATGCAAAAGCAAAGACAGTTTGTAATTAGAAAAATGTTGTTGCTTTTGTTTTCTTTATTGGTAAGTTTCTAATTTGTGATCACAGTGATTTTAGTGCTGTAGGTCATTAGGTTGCTGGGCTGGTGGAATCAGGCGTTACTATTGCTGGAAACATTTGCATATAAGTTACAGCAGTACATGATACTTCATATAATATCATTAACAAGATGAGCTATTATCAGTCCGTGAATCAAACTAATATGACAATTCCTGACACGGTTTCCACGCATCCTATTCTTAATACACCCCTGCATGTAGGCAGAGACAAATCTTGCTGAACAGTGAAATCACTCACAGTAACATGAAAGTCTCTGTCTTGCCTACACACAACTACAGTATCTAACAGCAGACGAATCACATGACTGTCCTTGCTCCCATTGGTTTTCGTCACATTGCGTCACTGCTAATCTGCATAAAGTTCAACTTTTGCAGCATTGTTGCATTGTGGGAAACGCCCACGTTGCATTGTGTGAAAATCCACAATTCTCACGAAAAAGCATTTTTTGTCAGTGCCCAGTACTGTGTGAAAGCCTCTTGTCTCAGTGAGTCTTTTTTTGTCTCCTGTGGGGTTTGGAAGGTGCCACAATGTTGGTTCAGTTACCGTGTGTTGTTGCTTGCCATAGTGGATTCCAACTGCCACTGTTTGCCAGGGGCTGCTTAGAAGGGTGTGTTTTTTAGCTCTCTCTCTCTTTCTCTCTCACTTACTGTGTCTGTCCTTCTCTGCACCAAGCTTCAAGTTGGCAGAGTATGCAGAGACCTAAGTGCTTTATGAGGCTGTTTAAGGGGGTTGCTAGGGTGTTACTAGTTACTTTGTAAGGTTCTCTGGTTACAAATTACAATTCTCCATGTGAATTTTGACACTTAAATAAGGAAAATAAATTAAAGCGACACGATGAGACTTTTTTCTTTACAATTAAAAGTTTTCCTGTCAGAAGAATTTCTTGTAAAATTCTCTCCTATTAATAAAAACATGACAAAATTAAAAAGAATAGTTGTAATAAGCCATTAGCAATCACAGTTCCCTTAATGTGACCTTTGTAGCGTTTTATTGTGCGTGTATTTGTACCTGTGTGAAAGGAGGAGAATGAAAAAGCTGTGTGTATTTGTATGAGCAAGAGTGTATGACTCATTCTTTCAGCAGGAACCGCCTCTGGGAGAAGATATATTTGTGCTTGTTAAAGTGTTTTGGCTTCAGCGCAGCTTTGCCTCTCTCGTCCTGTCCGTGGGTCCAGCATATCTAGCCATATTTTTCGAGCGTGTATCTGCGTCTATTTCTGTCCGAATTTGGACGTCAGATCACAGCAAGAGGAGAGAAGTTTTCATAGGCAAGAGATCTGTGTATCCCCTCAGAAACAGTCTCTGACTGTGTATCTGGAGTTCTTACTAACAAAAAAGCTATTTCGGGGCCTTAAGCTGCAGGTCCCAGTGGCTAATTTGTGAATATAGTCGCCTTCGTTATCTCACCTCCTCTCTACTTCAACCCCCTCAGTCTTCTGCCTCGGTACTCCCCTCTTTTGTCACCCCCTCATTCTCTCTCTCTCTTTCTTTTTCCTTCGTTCTCTCATTTTCTTGTGAGCTCATCTATACTGTAAAGCTGCTAACCATGGAACAACTAGTTTCCCTGGTAACAAGGAGGCTGGCACCAAAAATATATTCTCTAAAGCATCTCTGATGCCTCCCACTGCATGCTGGCGTTCGCCCGCGCTTCACAACACCACCCAGCTCGGTGAGGGCACTCTGATTTACACGCACACTGACACACACACTCACACACACTCACTGGACCTTCACAGCTGGATACTTTGTTGTTCTGTACAATATAAAACATTTAAATGTTTGTAGAAGCAAGTGAATAGATATATTGTGGAAACTTAGTTTTTGGTGGTCATAAAAGAAATTTAAATGGCAAAAAGACTCTAAAATCTTTTAAATGTTTGAAGGAGATCCAGATGAATTGGCTATAATTTTATACAGTGGTATTTGGTCCATTGTCAGGGGAGTTTGAACAGGAAATCTGTCCTGTGTGACAGAGATTAAAACTAAGCTTATTGCTCATAGGTTTAAGGGCCTGTATGAGGGCTGGGTCAGGGTCAGTAGGGGAACTGGGTTAGGGACTTGTCAATGGTGCAATATCCATTAAAATAACTTTTACTCCAACCACTTCTGCCAACTGCTGGCTTGGCGCTGTTGTCCTAAAACTGCTGTGACGTACTCTGTGGTCGATTGACTCTGCATGTGGCTCTGCAATTAGACACCTTAGTAGATGATGGTCCATCTAGAAAAAATTTGTAGTGGGCACAGTGAATTTATATGACAGGCCTGGTAACAATTGCAGTAACTATGGCATGGCACTCTAGTATAGTTGCCATGGTAATTTGAAACTAAAGATAAATGCACACCTCACTCATTATTATCTTTTTATTGTGACAGAGATGAGCAATTTAATTTTGTTATGAAGTATGAGTTTGTAATATTTCACGCTGTTTAATTTTGGTGCTTTTGAGAGGTGTGATTCAGATTTTGGAATGCAGTCAATCTTTTCAAGGACTCTTACTGTCTGGTTCATTAGCCTGCGTCTCTTCTGATCTTTTCATGTTATCTTTACAAACCTCCTCCATTAAACTGAATTAACACATTCACACCAAAGTGATTAAAGCACACACATAGTTTACACTTGATTGAGATCCTGCTGGGTTTGCTTTCTCACTCCGACATCCTTAGTAATAATGGACCAAACTGCCTACATTATTAACATGTTGGTTCCCCATCACTGCAATAGAGAAAAAGAATTATAGTGAGTTAGACTCCTGCCCTCTTGTGGTTGTTATATGTCGGTACAGTGTATGTTACTAAAGTCCAAAACGTTAAATACCTCATTCACATTCATAAGAATGAAATAAGTAATACACATTGACCCCAGAAGCAGCCAATATCAAGATTAGAATTGACATAGTATGACATCCATGCTCATGTCAGTTGCAGATGCTCTTTGTCACACGAGGAATGTGATGCAGATGATTTTTACTGTCTCGCTGTTGGAGTTAATTGCTGATTTGCATATTAATGGCCATTTATGCATTATGCAATATTCAATACCCAATGGGTAAACTCATTGGATGTGTGTTGACATATTTAAATAAGCATCAAACACTCCCATAAACATTCCCCCAAAGCATATTGCTTTCTCGATAGCTTTTTAAATGACAGGCACGCTACTTAGAGAGCTATTGTTTATTTAGCTCAGTAAAGGCAGTTTTTAGCTGGGCTCCACCGTAGAGAGAGTCCTGGAAAGTGTTATATAACCGCAAAGGGTGTGTGCACAAGTGTGCGAATGATCAAATTTATCCGTTTAAATCACCTTTTCTACCTGCTGCAGTTTCATGCACTAAAAGAGGTCAGAGTTTGGTGCAGCTATAGCACAGAGTAACCTCAGAAGTTTTTGCCTAACGTCATTCCTGCCTCTTTGTCTCTCAACCTTTTTGCTATGTTGAAAGTGAGCGAGGAAGAGGGAGAGAGAGAGAATTCCCTGTTCGGCATGCCTGTCAAATGAAGTCCCACATGCTGGAACAGAACGTAGCGTATCTGTCCCCGCATGCTTGCGACCATGTGTCTGCACAAGCAGCGAATCCAGCGACTGTACCGTGAGCACCCACTGAGGATGTGATCCGCCTCTGAGCCGCATCTTCCTCTTCTCTACTTTTCTTTATTTGGTTTTCCCCAAGATGCTTTGCTGTTAGACCGATCCTTATGCCACACATTACCTGCAATGTTTTTTGCATGTTATTGTGCGCTGAGGTCCAACGTGAAGGTAAGGCTCACAGTGACTAAACTTGCGTGCATGCGCGTGTGTGCGAGTGCCACACGGGGCTGTATGATTATGCCATGTGGCCACACAGGTGGTCGTGACATCTGTGATTTGTCACAGTGGGGCATTTTTCCATCCAGATTGCTTGTGTTGCTTAGTTTTTTATGTAGTGATTTTAGTAATGCAGAAGGTTTATCTAGAAGTGGTGGAGGAGAGCTTAGAAGTCTTTTGACAGGCTCAGCAACAGTGTAAAAATGCATAAAATTATGACTAATGTGTGAAAGAGTGCTTTCCTTTTTTTAAGTCTCCCAGGACTAGTGTAAAGCTGTTTATTGGAGTACTGCTAGTTTGAGTTAAAACCCTGTGGGGTATTTATCGGTGTGACACTCTCTCTCTCTCTCTCACTCGGATGCAGTATTGGTAATATCGCGGTACCTGTGTGTCTCTTTTTCTCTCTGCTGCAGTTTTTCTTTTCTCAGTGTGGTTGCTAAAGATAAATGGGTGGTTAATATGCAGGGAGCAGTTATTGCACCTGTCTGCCTCTCTCTCTCTCTCTCTCTCTCACTCTCTCTGCTGACAGAGCAGGAAGTTGTCTGATAGTGCAGGGTGGAGATGTCCCGCTCTACACACAAGTTTGTTGACAGCAGATGCTCATAGAAGCTGTGTGAATTGACATTCCTCCTGTCTCTCTGCTGGCACACATGCAGGAGGTTTTGAGGGGGCTCGTCCGGATTTTCTCATGTCTGTAAATTGCTGCGTGTATGGAGGAGGTGTCGCTTTGCTTTTTTCTGCAGCTTATAATGGATTTAGCTTTGCTCTTTCTTGCATCAGGTTGGCAGTAAACATAATGCTTAAAACGCAGGGGTGGACATGCTAGAGTGGGAGCGAGTGGAAGCGTGCGTGTAAAGAGACAGAGCTGTGCGGAGGGTTCGAGCAAGTATAGTGATAATATAGCATAATCTTGTGTCTGATGCTACAAGCTGGAATGTTTGTGTATGAAGGCAAGCGTAGGAGTGTGAGTGGGTGTGTGTGTGTGGGGACTGTGAAGGAGTATGTGTGGTTGTGTGTGTGTGTGTGGGAAGGAATTGGTCCCAGTGTTTGAGACTGTATGGGGGTGGATGTGTGTGTAAAGTGAGTTTTTTTGCTCTCTCTGGTATTAGTAGGCTGTGATCTGTCTATAGCAGTGAAGATCTCAGAGCAGGCCAAACCCTCACATCACTGCTGCCACACACAATCTTCCTGCTTCTGGAGAAGCAGCATGAATCAGTGGCTGCAGAGTGATCAGTCTGCTGCAGGTGGTGCAGCTCAGTGGTGTAAGATCTGCTGAGCAAAAGGTTATAGGTGAATTTTTTATAAAGGCATTAACAATGAATTATTAATGCCTTTATAAATATTTTAAATGTTAAATCATTTAAATGTTAAGTGATTATGCTTCTGTTTTTGGTGAAATGTAATTAACTTTTATGATGTGAACAAGTGTAAATGTAGAGAAATACTCTATATAGAATCTTTAAATTATTGATTCTTTGTTTTGAAAGGAGCTAAATTCATGGATTACAAAATCTGAACGCAATAAATGTATTTTCTTGATTTAATTTGCCATCTTTGTTTTGTTTAGGTGAGAGGTGTCACAATATACCATGTAGTTAAAATTAGGCATATTGTGAATAATTCAGTACCAGTATCTGGTTGACTCTCCAACACAGTAGGTGGTGCTGTTGCACCCATTTTACATTTTGTCCTAAGAGCCACAATTGTTACAAACACTCTCTGCTTCCCTAAACTCATATTTTGAATGTGAAACAGAGGCCAAAACTAAACAGTGATAATACTGTAACAGTGAGTTCTTTTTGCCCTGATATCTGATACCGTGACAGCCCTAATTTAAGTTTGCACGATAACGAATACATTGTTTAAAGAAATAGCACTTTTTAAAGAACGTTACATTTCTCCGTGACTACAGGGTAAGTGTGGTATTCATTGCAAAACAATATTTTAGGCAGTGTAAGCCGAAGCACTGTGACCTCTTTTATTCACTGTTTTAGAATTTATATTCGGTTTAAAGAGCCAGCTGATGGCAATTACCATCTTTCAAGATAATGATAGCGTGAGACAGAAATAGAGTTCTGTTCTTTACCCTCTTACATAAAGGAAACACTCCGACCCATCAGACACACACACACACACACAGAGCGCACATTAACGCAATATGTTGCGGTTTCCAGCCAATGTGTCTGCGACTGGGGATCATGGGGTTTTCTTCCATGCAAATTCAGACTGTTTGGGGAGAGCGAGGTACCAAAACAGTTCTGACCCATCTGTTAAAACCTTATGTGAGCTTTGAGTCATGCAGTCATGAATATTTCACTCATAAGTCTCATAGAGTTCCGGTGATGAATGCAGGACTGGTTGCAGAAAGTGAAGCTGCAGCAGGGTGCTGCAGGAGGGGATCTTGCGCCAAACTTCGTGCATGTAAAAATTGGCTTGTTTCACTTAGAAATGCATCACAAATCTGATATCAGTCGCAACCTTACATTGTATTGCGAGTCTGACTCTAACTGATGTAACTGATGTGAGCAATTTAAATTAATTAGTCTATTTAAAAGTTAGTTTAGTCAGTTTTAAAATGCAACTAGTTCCATTTTTGATAATGAAGAGGCAAATGAAACCTGTAAATAAAAAAACCTTTTTGTTCAAAATGCTGAACCAGTGTATGTTTGTTGCCTGTTGATGCCTACAAATTACTTTATTGGAGAAATTTACATTTACATTTAGTCATTTAGCTGACACTTTTATCCAAAGCGATTTACAAATGAGGACAAGGAAGCAACTTCAATCACAATAAGAGGCAAAAATGAATAAGTGCTATAGACAGGTCTCAGATATTTCAACACAGTATGAAAATGATATTTTTTTTTTTTTTTTGAGAAGTAGAAGTAGGGGTGTGTTAGTAAATTAGTCAAGGAAGTGAAGACGAAAAAGATGAGTTTTTAGTTGTTTCTTGAAAATGGCTAATGACTCAGCCATTCTGATGGAGATATGGAGTTCATTCCACCAACCGGGCAGAGTGAAAGAGAGAGTCCGGGAAAGTGATTTCTTCCCTCGTTGGGATGGAACCACAAGGCAACGTTTGTTAGCTGAACGCACATTTCTGGTGGGCACATAAGTGCGAAGAAGTGAGAGCAGGTAGGGAGGTGCGGATCCAGTAGTCACCTTGAAGGCAAACATCAGAGCCTTGAATCTGATG
>JAZGTJ010000176.1:0-106108 GCA_036877575.1 Botia almorhae | reverse complement strand
GTGAGAGCAGGTAGGGAGGTGCGGATCCAGTAGTCACCTTGAAGGCAAACATCAGAGCCTTGAATCTGATGCGAGCAGCTATTGGTAGCCAGTGCAACTGGATAACAGTGGTGTGACGTGTGCTCTTTTAGGCTCGTTAAAGACCACTCTAGCTGCTGCATTCTGAATCAACTGCAGGGGCTTGATAGAACAAGCCGGAAACCCTGCGAGGAGAGCATTGCAGTAGTCCAGTCTGGAGAGGACCAGAGCCTGAACGAGAAGTTGTGCTGCATGATTCGATATGAAGGGTCTGACCTTCCTGATGTTGTAGAGGGCGAATCTGCAGGAACAAGCGGTTTCGGAGATGTGGTCAGAGAATCTCAGTTGATCGTCGATTGTCACTCCAAGGCTTTTGACCGACTTGGATGGAGAGATGGTTGATCCGTCTATCTGAAGTGAGAAGTTGTGAAGAACAGATGGTTTGAGTAGAACCATAAGCATTTCTGTTTTGCCAATGTTGAGTTGAAGGTGATGGTCCTTCATCCAACACGATATGTCCGTCAGGCAGGCTGAGATGCGAGTCGGTACCGTGGGGTCATCAGGGTGGAAAGAGAGGTAGAGCTGGGTGTCATCAGCATAGCAGTGATAGGAAAAGCCATGTTTCTGAATGACAGATCCTAGAGACGCCATGTAGATGGAGAAGAGGAGTGGTCCAAGAACTGAGCCCTGAGGCACCTCAGTGTCTAGGTGTTGCAGGTTGGACACCTCTCCTCTCCAGGACACCCTGAACGACCTGTCAGAGAGGTAACAACCGAACCACCGAAGTGCTGTACCTAAAACGCCCAGTGATTCGAGCGTCATCAGGAGGATCTGGTGGTTAACAGTTTTAAAAGCAGCTGATAAATCCAGCAGAATAAGAACAGAAAAAGTCGCAAGCACAAAGTCGCCAGCACAAGGAGGCCAAAACTTGAGTACTTAGAAGAAAGCTTAAGGGGTTTGATTTTCAAAATACGTATAAAACAATCAACACCATTGCCTGATGGCTTGTTAAAAACAAATGAAACACAGACTGTTAGATCTGTGAAATGAGAAATTATTCCAATGAGAAATCATTCCAATGAGAAATCATTCCAATGAGAAATCATTCCAATAAAGTAACTTGATATTGTATCTAACAGTCTAATTGTATCTAACAGTCTGTGTTTCATTTGTTTTTAACAAGCCATCAGGCAATGGTGTTGATTTTTGATACATATTTTGAAAATCAAACCCCTAGAGCTTTCTTCTAAGTACTCAAGTTTTGACCTCCTTGTGCTGGTGTTTGTTCGTTGTGGGTGGGTGTGTGTAGTTTTACCTCGTTACTCGTAAAGGCATTAAAAATTTCATTTCTCTCTCTCTCTCTCCCTCTCTCTCTCTCTCAGTCATTCACTGATATGAGCACCATGATTGACCCTCGAATTGTGGATGGACTTTTGCTAATTTATCTGTTCAGCAGAAGTACACCCAACAGCAATTAATTAGACAGGTTAATTAGACAGATGGTGTAATTCACATCACAGAGGCACATAAACTATAAAAGCTCTTGTTTTTATACCTGGTAGCCACTGACATCCTAAGTAAAAGCTGTGTTGCAGTACAATATGTCCGTGTGGGCTCGATGGCCCTTTATTTCTTGGTTCCTACTTGGCTGCACTCCCTGCAATAGACTTGTGAGTGCTGCAGAGTGCTGGATGCAGTGGTGGGGAAGTGATTCAGGGCGTCCCCACATCTTTGGCATACACACACACACAAACACGATGAACACAGTCTCTGAGGCTGCCCGGGGAAAGGGGAGCCACTGTACAGTGCATGCACACCTCTCAACTGTATGACCGAACACACACACACACATGCACACACACACACTCAGAGAAGTATGCAGGAACAGAGAGAGAGGAACCCAGAGGTAAGATAAACATACTTTATGCATCTTGTCAAGTGTGGAGGGGAGAAGGACCATAAAACTGAAGTGATTTAGTGTAGTTTCAATGCTAGAGTTGTTCAATGTCGGCTATAAACTGTTGTTCAAAAGCGTTTCTGGTGTGACAGTAGAAACTCTAGAAATAACTAGAAACTACTAGAAATAACTGCAGTAAAGTGACCAGACCTGCAAGCTGGTTTTCTGTGTCTTTACACAGTTTTTTCACCTTTTTAACTCTGTTGCTTCTTTACATCTTTTTTGTATTTTTTTCTCAGTGACCAGCCCCCTTCATATTCTCTCATGATATCGTCCCTCGCTCTCTTTCTCTCTCTCTCTCTTTATGTCCATCATAATTTAGACATTTAATTAGCGATACGCATACACTAACCAGCAAGCATGGGGCTGTATGCTGAGGTTGTGTGTGTGTCTGATGGCCTGGTGTGTGTTCACTGGGTGATGATGACACTTCGAGAGCACAGACTCTGCCACACACACACACACGTGTTTATAATAATGTGTATTTAGAACTGAAGAGGTGGATAAGCACTGACCATTCTGGTACATCATTGTTTGGCTGAACACGCCCATAGCCTTTCACTGGGACTGAGTGAGAAGTACCATTGCAGACAAAACAAACAAGATAGAAAGGCGGGAAAGAGAAAGAAAAGGAGAGGGAGAGGTGGAATGAATAGAGATTTTGGGAGTTGAACATGTTCCCAGTCTGTTTTCACATGGCCTCCGTTGATCAGCTCCAATCAGGATCTCTGACTACATCCTTCATCTCACTGGTTTCCCTCAGAATAACGCCATTGTTCACATGGACTCTTGTGTTTCAGCCTGGCAACACTGCTGTTTGGACCCAGACTCTGTGTGTGTGTGTGTGTGTGTGTGTGAGAGAAAGGGCTCATGTTACTCTGTTACTATGTCTTGTTATGGTGGTAAACATGAGCAGCTAACAGATGCAGAGGCTGCTTCTGTCTCACACTGACAAGTGTTATAAAATGCACACCTAAAATCTGCTCACTGGAAGGTTAACATTGCAAAATGTGTTGCTATTTTTACAGAATCTCTGTGGTTTATGCTTCATTCATCAAGGAGTCCATATTAATATAAATTGGGTGTTTGCTAAACTGAAATGTGGAACATTTAAGTGACATCTTTGTCACATTTTTCGGAAATTGTGTCCCATGGTTTATTAAGTGTTGTTCCAGCTAACAGCAAACATTCTTAGAACGTTGGCTAGCGTTCTCTATTATTTTTGTAATATAATAGAAACATTAGGGAAACATTTTTACAACATTCTTACAAACTTAAATAGTTAGTTGGGTTACTGTTTGGTGTTTACTCAAAAGGACCCCCAAGTCCCTGTTATTCTAAGCGCCATATTGTAAGTCTAGGGGGTTTATTTCCCTTATTATCATTCACCAGATGAATATCCTACATCTGATTAGAAACGTTACAGCACATCCCATCAGGATTTGAGGCGTTATTCATGTCTTTAGCGCACACACAGTGTGGGACGGGTTAGTTTTAGATATATTAGACTATCTAAAAAACCCAGAATGCATAATGAAGCCTTTAGGGCCAATCATTAATACAAAATAATAATATAAACTGATTTAATCAGCACACTGTGTGATGTCTGCCTCCTCTCAAGACTCACTGTTCCCTGTTCACCTCCTTCTTTACTATATTTAGTCATTTAATCATGAATTTATTGACATTGTCAGGACTAATTGATGGAGATGCTGAATGGGGGAAAAGTTCATGACCCCAAGATTGTCAGTATAGTACAGTAAGCACTGGTTGACTTTTTCTCTGACTGTGCTCTTCTTGTCCTACAGTCCTAAAAAAGGAAATAGGATGTGTGTTCAGGTAGGACGTTTTGGGGCCAGGAGTTGTTGTTCTCCGAGCGTCAGCATTCTCACCATGTTCTCGCAACTTTGACCATGGAGCTCATGTGTTGTTTGTTAATTAATTTTTGTGAAAACATGCTTCTATTTTAAAATCTGCAGACACAGACAGACAGTGGGAGTTACAGTTGGTTCTTGCTGTGTTCTATAGCTTCTTTCGACCACCTCAGAACTTTGTTGCTCATTGCGGTTAACGTGCAACCTGGATGCCGCTGCGAGGCAGGTCAAAATTACACTCAACTCTGCTGGAGTTCTGAAGCTTCCACCAAGTACCTGGAGTTGTTTTGAATTTGCCTTCCAGTCTAGTTTGGGTACCAGGTTTCAGTCTAATTTTACCCTGCATGGACCAGCCTACATTGTGTTTTACCTTCTGGTCCATTTGAGAAATGAAACGTTTAATGCCTTTACTAACTAACGAGAACTACACACACCCACAACGAACAAACACCAGCACAAGGAGGCCAAAGAGTTCAGGTTTCAACCAGGTTGTTCAAAAAAGGTCGACCAACTTTATTAGCAGGAATATGCCTGCAACAGCATGGCTATGTTATGTCCACCAGCTAGACTAGTACCAAACTAGCCCGGGCTAACATTCATTCTGGTCTAAAGCTGTTTTTTTCATCAGCGAAATGAAATTCATGGCCGCAGAACCATACATCCTCTGAAAACACATTACAATCAAATTACATTGTGTAAGCATGTGAATGTAAACCTAATGCTAAACCAATCTGCTTTGAGATCCACACTGTCCCAGGTGTGAGCCTACGGGATTCCTACACTGTCCTGTTTAATCGGAGATAATTGCACGTCGCAGGGTTTGATTACTAACAGTGATGTTATGATTAATAGAGTGATTAGCCCGGTGCTACTGGCTGTTTTTTGGAGTGGGAGAGATACTGTATGGGAATCTTAATTAGGTTTTCCGTGTTGTGTGAGTAAACCCACGCCATAGGCTTGTATAACCCAATGCCACACTTCCAGATTGTAATCCAGCTAGAGTATTTTTAGCAGCATTTTTAAAAGAAGAGATTCAAACATTTTTGTGGATGCGTTTTCCTGATTATTGTTTATTCCCTTGAATCTGTTTTCTTTATTACTTTTATTGTTTGTAATATTTGTTCAGGGGATTTGCAGTTAATGAGTTTATTATCTTGAGAGGCACTGTAGACATTGTGATGTAAACTACAGTTTTGTTGTAAAAGAAGAAAAGAGAAGAGGTTTGTTTTTCCATCATGGGAAAATTGAGCAGGAAAATGGCTTCAGTTTCCTAGCTGAAAAAATACCACAGAGGAAATTTAATTAGATGAAAGCTGAAAGTCAAACTCAGAAGAGTTAAGTATTAGTTCTGGTCAGGGAGTCGTTTTCATTGGGTCCTGCTTGAAAATGTTTCGGCTCCTTTAATAGAGCTCCCGAGAGGTGTCTGAGAGCTCATATCTAATTGGCCTCTACCACTGTAATTAAACAGAATTAAACTTCTAATTAATTTTCAGGCTGCTTTGCTTTATGAGTTCAGCACCAGAAGTTCAGCCTCGGGCTTCACTGAGGCTGTAGTCTGTACCACGTCTGGACTCTGTAACATATGGACACTGTCCTCAGAGAGCCTTAGGAACAGCTCTCATCAGAATCACCTCAGAATCAACATGTTTCCATCATTCTGACCTTGCAGCTGGAATGTGACTAGGGCTTAAGTCACTTAAAATGTCAGTATCAAGTCACATACCAGTCACATAATAATAATGTATTGAATTTATTAGATTTAATTTTTATCTAAAAATAAATGCTTATTTCTTTTAAAAGTTTTTATTTTTACTGACCGTTAAATATAAGGTCAAAAGTCCATAGCATTGATTGACAAGCCTGTGCATTGAACCCATCATAAATGCATCATGACAGATTTTCATTATACAGACCTTTATTTTCAAACACCCTGAATGCTATTGGCCATTTGGGTTCAATCTACCTGTGTTTTGTTGCAGGCCAAAGTGAATAACACACAACCATCCCAGCCTGCACCACAGGCTGCTGGTGCTTTACTGTAATATTATAATGCAGCTCAGACTTGATATGCACAGATGTTCTGAGCGTGTGCTGTTAAAGGCATGCTGAAATATTAATGCTGAATGGAGGGGGTTCATTCTGATGTTAGTGCAAAAACAAGCCAAAACTAGACATATTACTGTAGTGCAGGCTTGACGCTGGTAACACCTCAACATAAGGGGGACACGAGGTTGATCCTTCTGAATCATAAAGTAAAGACTTAATATGGTATTAGACAAGGGCAGGTAAAGCTCTGTGAGGCTTTCATTTGCAACAGACCTATCATTTTGCCTTGGTGTTTTAGGAGGAAGCAGATATGATCAACTGGGTCTGCCTAATCATGTGTACATGTCTTGCCAATAGTGTTTTCAATAAAATTTATTTTTAAAGACAGCATTTAAAGGCATGCAGCAATCCTGCAGTCTCAGCACTGTATCAGGGTGATGCACTGTGTGAATGCGCCCTCTGCTGGACAATATGAGCGTCCACCCTACAATCCCACATTCCTTTTTATGTATTAACAGCAGTGAATCTTACCTTCAAGACCCCCCCCCATAATAAATATTCGAAGGCCATTGGAAGTTTCTTGAGACCTCCTTGTGGGCCTTAGCCCCCAGTTGTGAAATACTGATTTGCAGTACAGTTCACATGGAGAGCTTGCAGTGGCTGCTTGGTGTTAATGAAAATTGCAAGCACTTGTAAGCAATATGGCCATGTTTATTTTTCATTATCTGTTGTACCATATGTTTTGCTGATATTTTTGTAATTAGTGTATATAGAGGTATAGTGTATGTGGCACATTGTAAACACATTCATTGCAATCCTTCACACATTAAGACTAACTGAAGACCTATATTGTGCTACATTTGTAATTGCAGTTAAAGTAGACATCACTTCATGTGTTGATTGGGGCTTGTGATATGTACTCTGAGGTGAATTGAGCTGAATCAAGAGCTTGTTATAGGAGGAAAAAATAAGGTGATCAGCATACACATGGATTGTATTTAAATGAGTAATTTTTTGTTGACCGAAGACAGATTTCACTTCCTTGTGCCAACCATGCGAACAACCATTAACTGACCATTAACCGTGCCGTCAGTTTAAATCATAGCTGTTTCGCTCTCAGAATATCAGCACAGCTGAATAGATTCCTGAAATAGAACGACCTTAAATTACATTTTGTGTGGACTGTATGTGAGGCCATTTTTTAGTATTACTATTTAACAATCAGACCATTATCATCATGAACTATTTTTGTATGTTAAATTCTCCTTGTGTTCTATGGAGTTTGGACTGATATAAGAGTGAAAAAATTATGACAGAATGCTCATTTTTGGTTGTACTACTTGCAAGAACATTTCTGTAACATTTACGTTAAGTAACAAAAATGTTTAAAATGTTATTATGAAAGTTTTAGGAACGTTCAGATGTAATGACAGTTTTGCAGCAGTTTTAATAGAAAAGTCGACAGGCAAGGATTGTAAACAGCGAACAGGTTCAGAGGAGGCAAGGCAGAGAATAAACGTTAGACAGGCAAGGCTCAGGGCAGGCAGCAAACAATCATAGACGATAGTACAATCCAAGATCAAGGCAGGCAGCGAACAATAAGAAACGGTAATACAATCCAGGTCAAAAGGCAGGCAGCAAACAATCAAGAAAAAAGAACAGTCCAAAATCATACACAGAAAACACAACCAGAATATAACAGGGGAAAAAACTCTTGGAATTGATGCACGGGGGAAAATCTAGACTTCGCAATGATAGAGAGTTTGATTCCGGTTTATACAAAGAACGAATGATAAACAGGTGGCATTATTCAGGAAGAAATCAGCGGCAGGTAAGTTGCATTATGGGGGAAGTCCAAATGAGATTCCGGGTAATATTCAGGAGATGATTCCTGGTGGAGCGGTGGAGATGGAGATGGAGCTGGAGCCTCCACCGTAACAGCAGGAATGTTTTTTGATAACTCTGAGAGAACATTTAGTGAACATTAACCAATGTTCTGAAAATGTTCACCATTAGCTGGGCTATTCCTTTAATATTTTCAGACACAGAGAGTGTATTGTTAATATTTGAGGTATTATGCATGAGGCTGTATGTTTTGACAGTGGAAGTCCCTTCTGTGTGTGTTTTCAGGATCCCTCCCGAGGCATCTTTGCCCAGCACAGCACACACACATACACAGGCCAATATGTGGCTCCCAAAGGCTGTATTTAAGAACCACTCACTGTGTATCTTATGTGTTTGACTATGGATTCATGTTAATTAGCTTTAGTCTCTGTGTGATCAGAATGAAAAAACACATTGCATCACTCATAGCTGTGATCACAGGCTTGAGGTGGATTTTACACCTTTGTATTTTTAGGAGCGTTTCTCCTAACTGTTTGGCGGATAGGTAGTGTCTTCATGCCAAGATGTAAAATGTAATTTTAGCATCTCACAACAATAGCACCTCAAAGGAAGAGTTCACCCAAAAATGAAGATTAATTTACACCCCAGTGTAGTTTCAAAAATGTGTGACTTTTTTATTCTGTGAAACACAAATGGAGAATTATTTCAGAATGTTTACCCTTACACCTCACAGGAAACACAAGCATTTAGTAGCCAGCAGCTAGTGCCATAAATTACAAAAAAGCATCGTAAATCGAATTTGTTCCTCCACCGAGTTTGACGTGCCAAGTGTAATTTTGGTCTTTTCCTAACACAAAGCTATCGCATGACCCCAGAAGATTTGAAATAATGCACTGCATTTTTTATAGTGCTTTTTGGCAGGCCCAGAAGAACAGCTTAAGTATCCATCAAAATTTTCCGCCCATTTCGGTGTTTCTTTATGATGCTCATCTGGATCAGTGTTTACAGCATAAATTTACCCAATGCAATTCTTCACCTGCAGTTGTAGCTTCTGCCATCCTACAGTATCTCACACCACCTCGGGTGTCCTACCGGTGTGCTTGCGTGGGCACACAGCCATCCTGCACTTTCTGTCAGGGTTTGGCAGTTTGCTGTACAGGCTTGTAAACCACTCCTCTAATCTCAGATACATCTCCCAGAGTTGTTGTGGTAATTTGTTTGTTATCTCTGCTGTCGTGATCTGAATTGATCTTAATGTATTCCCTCTGCTTGGCTTTGCAAAGATTCCTGCTGAAAACTCCAGCCTAGCTTGTGGGATAGCTTCAGCTTAGCTTGTGGGATAGCTTCAGATATGTTGTGTTTTGCATGCTGGTCCTCAGCTTGAGAAGGGTGCCCTTATTCTATATGATATATTCTTAATTATAATGTCAAATCTTAAGATTATTCTTGATTTTAGATTTTAGAGCTATAGTAGATAAAGACAGTAAATAAAGACTTGGGATCAAAGTAAATAAAGAGCAAGAATGCGTTAATCAACCGGCTTCAGCAGAAAGACTGTTAGATTACCAACTCAGCTCAGTTTTTATGGTGAACAGTATTTTTCCTGTTGCACCAAGTCGCCACTAACCAGCATAAACCAGCATGAAAACTCATGTCAAGCTGTGTTTTTCAACAGAGACATAAACACGATTTTATTAATATTTCTACTGATCATGGGAATATTAATGGCTGTTTCCTTATACTGAGATTTCCATAAACTGGGGAGGTGTGAAAATATAATCTCTTCACAACTCTGACAATGTTTCCATAGGCTAAGAAAGCTCTTTGTATAGACATCACCATAATTACAGCTTAACAGTGTTTGGTTTTCAAACAAAGTTTGTTTTTACACTTTTAAAAAGAATTGCAAGAAGATACTGCAATTGAGAAATATAATAAAAACAAAGACCACTAACAATTATTTTCATTGTGACATTACTTTCCTGACAAATAAGTACAGGGTGTTTGGACAGGGCGTTTTGGTACTTTGCCTAATTAGTTGACATGACCTGATACAGGACACAGTCGAGATCTAAACGTTGTGCATCCTCGCCACGTGCATGCGCGTTTATTGATGTGAGAGTGTGTGTTCATGCTTCAGGCACACTTTTGCTCAGCCAGGAGTGAAGATTCTCTTGCACGCTGCCTGTGCTTTCTCTCTTTACGTCAGAGCTTGTAGCACGAGTGCAGCTCTCCTGCTGCGAGAGGAATGTCTCCAAAAGTGAGGAACCCCATCCGTTTTAATCCAATGCTGTGCCACTGTAAGGTCGCGTGCCATGATAGCACCCTGTCACTGATGTTTGGTTGTAAGGTAGGTTTATGCTCTGTTCCTTTCCTCAGGAGAGACGCTGTCGGACGTTTGTTGTCAGAATTGCGAATCAGCACTTTTGCGAGCTCTAGGAATGATGTCTTTTTCGCAAGTTCAGGAAGTTAAATGTGGGGGGAATATATGCAGCACGCAGCTTGACACCTGGCAGAATTCATTTCTCATGTGGATTACCAGATTGTGGATGATCTATAGGAATGTTTTTGAATTGCATGTGTGGGGTTTTAAGTCGCTACGTAGTGACAGATGGGTTTAACAACCCTTATTTGTAAAGCAACAACATCTTTACATCTTTGAAATGTCACTGGATGTTTAAGGTCATTACTGCTAGCCAGGAACACAGCCGCAGAGTGATTGTTGTATTTAGTTGTTGTGCTGTGTTTGTTTACTTGTTTTATTCTCGTGTATGGCCCTTCACTCTGAGCCAATTAATCCAGACGGCAGAGGCAGACTGCAGTCCAGCATGCTAATAAGGTAGTTCAGCTGTGTAAGTGAAATACATTGCCGCTGCAGAGGGAACTCTGTCATTGGTGCCATGATGTCATTGACATGTTTATTTTTAAATGTAATGGAAACATGCAGGTTGGTGCCTTTTTTGCATTAAGTAATTGCATTAGGAGGGTATATTAAAACTCAGAACGAACCAGATAGCTTCAGTGTGTACTAAGTGCTAAATGTAGCCTAATGTAGTTTAAGTGCTTGAATGTTTTTCACACACACACACACACACACACACACACACACACCAGGTCCATCAAATAATTAGAATGCTCATCAGTTTTATAATAAAACAATATCAATAAAACAACAACAATAATAATAATTATTATTAGTAGTATAGTATTAGTGATTATTATGTTTGTATTTATTATTAATAAAAGGTGCTTGCAAAAGGAAATTTGCAAAATGATTATAAATAATGGAATGAAACCTGTAATCAGTGTACAGTAACTCTGGGTAACTCTGGTAATATTTGAAGTTAGCATAACGGTTCTGTGTTCCGATTTGTCTGGAGGCCTGCTAATATCATCATTATTAGATAAATTTATTCCTTTGGTCTTTTTATGACATGCACATTTGTCATCATCATCCAGCTGTTCTCACACTGCTCAACAGCCATTTTAATTGCCCCACAACCAAATCGACCAAATGGGGTTTGTAGTTCAAAGAAGAGTAGGCATAGCTTTAAAAATCACAGTTTAAATGTGTTGTTTGGTTGTTCATGAGTCTGATGTTCAGACCTTTAGGGTTTGTGAATTTAAGCGATGTCTGTTGATAAAACGTCATTGATTTTATGAGACAGCAGCTTGTATAATTGGGTAATTGTAAAATGGTGCATTATTGATGAGCAAAATAGTTATAAAATATAAATGCTTGTCAAACTTAATGTCACAAAAGGTCATTGTAAAGGATGCAAACCTCTGCTGTCAGTTAGCAAATCTTCTGAATCTGTGTGTGCGTGTGTGCTTTTGTTTGTTTGTTTACCATTGTGGGGCCCAAATGTCCTCACAAGGATGCTAAAAGTCAAACACCTACATTGTGGGGACCAGCAAATGTGAAAATACAGAAATGTTTTTGTGTGGGTTAGGGGGTAGAATAAACAGTTTGTTCAGTATATTTGTCATGGCTATGGGAAGTTCCCACAAAGCATAGAAACATGTTGTGTGTGAGCACTAAAACGTTCTTTTGATGGTCAACTGCTGTATCTTGTATTTGTCAATCTGTTCGAGGTTCGAGGTCTTGTCATAGTGTGAATTGACACAGTTTTAAAACCCACTTCAAAATGCTAAATATCATATCATTTAAATATGATAATAAAAATGTTTAGTTTGGATGAAGATCCAGATCTGCGGTTTCCCATTAGCTTCTCATTAGAAGTGAGAGGCTGTTGTTAATTGTTTTTAACCCTCTTCAGGCTGAGAGATGGGACGAGCTCAGGGTTCATCAGGCTGCTGAAAAAGGGGTCAGAACACACAATCACGAGGAGATTCCACACAATCCGGCACAGAGCCTTCAGCCATGCCACCTCATATTGCCATCTTCATCTCATCTCACAGAGAGGGAGAAATAATAGGGCGAGGGAGGTAGGAAAGAAGCCCTCAGTTGCACAGCTGTAACATCTAGATCAACAAAGTGTGTCAGGGAAAACCCACAACATGTTCAGTAATGCAGCAGCGCATTTCCCCCTACACACACACGTTGGATTTTCATGTTTATTGGGTCCATAATGGGTCCACATTATGGTTTTAATACTATACAAATTGTATCCTGTAAAATGTAAACCTTCTCTGCTCAAGACCACAGAGCAGATTTTAATAAAATTGTCACACTGCATATGCCATAATGAAAGTGATAAATTAGTATATATTGGTTATTGCAGTATTATATTTAACACTTCTTTTGGGGATGTGAGACACAGAATCAGCACATTTTACACATGCAACATGCTAAATATCACTCATACAATATAATAAAGAAGTATGATTATACTTACTCCATACTAACCTGTTTATAAGATGATAAAATCTGAAAGTGGATTATCTGTGTGAGCTCAAGAACAACTAGTTTAGAGTGCGTAGCCTCAATTAAACCGCATTGCTCCATTTGCTGAGCTCTGAACAGTGACCTGGCTTTTGTATCCTAGTATAGGAGTAAAATACCATTGAATGAATGACTCAGTCATGCACACACATACACAAACATACAAAAGATGTTTGTGCTGTCATTAAGCCTAATCATTAAGCCTGTTTTTTCTGATCCTGTTAATTTTATCTGGAACATTTAATATAATATAACTGTATTTAGGGTGTTATAATGTGGTTGGAAAAACATCCAAAAGGAAAAATATATCTCTAAACATCAGGGGGACAAACATGTCAGCTTAATGACTCATGATTAATGTGATTTCCTTGGTTTGTGTCAGGTAATTGGGCTCTTCTCATTTATCTGTGGTCCAGATATGTACTGCATGGGAATGCACGGTTTTGTGCTATGGTAAAAGTTGCATAATATCTCTCAGTTTTTTCTCTATGTGAGCAGAAAGGAAAGACAGCATATGTTGCAGTAGAGATTGCAACACAATTTCAGATCCAAACCCACTTTGGTTTCTGCTTTGGTTTTAATGAAGCCCACTCAAACCCATTACAGTAACTGCAGCCCACTAACATAATGCTTCCACACACAGGCCCCTTAAGAGGACATTTGCAATTTTATTTTGAAATGTGTTTATTGCTTCCCACATGTTCAGTTCACCTTGTTACGTCTGCAACAACAAGCAAGATTACAAACAAGATTAGCTGCGCCTGGCAAATATTCCCTTATTTTTCTTTAAAGAAATGTTTCTGTGGGTAATCTGCAAATGCTGTAATCTCCAGACCGTATGACGAATGTCCTCAGGGGCCCTTCGAATGTTTGCTAAAGGGAAGAAAGGAGAAACAGGAAAAACATTGGAGAAAAAATCCTGTCAAAATCACTGATGATTAATAAAGCTCAAGACAAACTAGCACCTAGCCTTACTCAGAACATAATGCAGTTGAAAGCTACTTTAAGCATCTGGGAGACAGTGTTTTGCTCGAAAGAGTAAGTTTACACAAATATGTAAGAAATCTAAGATTACTGAAATCAGTATTTATTACTGTTATTAGTATTAAGTCCATGCCATTTCTAGTTGGTAATGCTGTTAATAAATTAATATTAAATAATTAAATTAAATTATTGAAATAATTAACATTATAGTGTAAATTATTATCTTAGCAACATGCTAATGTCAACACTGATGCACAATAGAGTTGCTGCATAATAGAGTTCTAAGCTAATAATGCCATTTTTGGCTGGTTTAATTAGTTGACTTGTGGAAGGGCCCTCCTTTATGTATGAGTGTGCATTTCATACATATTCCTCTACCCTGGTAGGAAATTCCCATATCATTGTGCTCCACTGGTGGAGCATAAGACCTGCTATTAGTCAGCACTGGAAAATTACAGATAATAACAGTGTAGAAAGAATAAGTCATAGGCAAGAGGAGACGCAGGCAGCGTTTGAGAGAGGGAGACAATAGCAGCTTTTATTTAAAGGTCAGCCATTTGCACAACCTGCTGCCTTGTGGAAACCCTGGGGAGAACCTGCTCAGCCACCCGTCATTACTCCACATTAACTTCATTTATCTCTGCCTTCCCATACAATAACAGAAGAGTTCAGCACTCGGTTTGTGTGTGCAGCATTACATTCAGTGGAAATATGAAAATAGCAAGTGTCACTAAACTCGACTAACTGCATAATACAGTCTGTGGGTAAGATGATATACAACCAAGTGTGTTCCCTTGCTGTCTACTGTCCACCCTTCTGTCAATTTTTGTATAGCATCACTGAAAAGTATCATTTATACATATATCATTTATACCTTCAGCCTTGTACAGCCTACACTAATAAATGTGCTTAAAAGGGTTCTTCACAGCGATGCCATAGAACCACCATTTTTTCCCTTTACGGTTCTCAAAAGAACTATACATTTCTTACCTTTCTATACTCTGCAGAACCCACTACAAAGAACCCGTCTTAAAGGTTCTTTTTGGAGCCATACAGCCTGAGAAAGACCTTTAAGAAACCATTGCTTTTAAAACATAAGTGTATATTCACAAGAACAGTCTCTAGTTTATTTACTTAATAGGGTATTGTATCATTGGAATCATAATGGTAAAAGTGTGGGATACACTTTTTCAGAACAACTTTAACTCTGCTGTTTTCATCTTTTGCAACCTTCTCCCTCAGATAAACCATCACATATGTCAGCAACACTGCCAACTGTAGTCCGCAGCCCAGAAACCCGGACTGAGAATAGTGTATTTAATGACAGATAGCCCCTCATCATTGACTGCCAATGGAACCTGCATGTTCTCTGTTTGAGTTTTAGAATGACTTTCCACAAGCTACAGGAGATACAGGAACTCCTGTAGCCCTGCTTTATTCTGGCTGTTGCCATGAGAATTTAGATAAAAAGAACTGAGTCAAGGCAGCGTATTAATGAACATATCTACTTTACTGCATAATTCTTCTCAGTAAGGTGTAGGATAATTACTGTGTGTGGAGTCATATCATCAGAGAGAATTAGAGCCCTCATGGTTTTAGCATGTGGGCTCTTGAAATGTGAGTACACTCCACACAAGTAAGTTCTGTGTAAATATGAAGAATGTCGGCTGTATGCTGTGGTGATGTTTGCTGTGTTATGGTGAGATTTGGGTTGAGAATGTTAGTAGTTGTGTTTGTCTTAAAGACCAAACCTTGACCTGATTCTCTCGATGTTGCTTAACTAGCATACAGTTGTATTTCACCTAGAGCTGTTTTGCTACTGCTAGCTCTCAGACAATCTTTTTTTTCAAGCTTTTTTATTGTGATAGTCGACTGTTAGTTTGTGTTTGTGTGTGGTGTGTGTGTGTGTGTGTGTGTGTGTACAGAGTGGTCACAGGGATTATTTAGATGCTTATGCCAAACTGAAAAATGTGTAAATGTCGTAGCATTTAAAAAATAAACCAAGTAGCACAATCCGCAAGCAAAACAATTCACAACAAGTTCTGGAAAAATACACATACTATATGTAATATTGAAACAAAAGGACACTTTCTCATTTTTATACAGGTTGTTAAAGTGCACAATGTCCATGTAAATTACACCTGTGGTTCCCCTGCAAGGATACTTGTGTGAACTTGAGGGGACCTGACTACAAGAGACCAAAAAGACCAAAAGCTTGAATCTTCCGAGAACCACTGTATTTTAATATTTTGTTGTTTACTGCAGTGAAAATCATAAATTTTTTAAGTTTTATAGTGCCTATGTTTAAGTGCCTATGTACTTTAAGGGCTACCAGTATGTGTTTGTTGTTTTGCCTGTTTCTGTTTTGTTGTTCAAGGCTTCTTCCCTTGTTATTATGGTGATGAATGTTGTGTGACTGATGAATGACTCCTGTACAATTTTTTGCATTATTCAGCTCAACTGACTGTGATTGGTTGGTCACAGTTGGACTCCTGTGTGTGTTTTCAGAACAGGCCTCCGGCTGTACAGGGTTCCCAGCAACAAAGCCACTCTCCAGCATGTACAAACCCAGCGCTGATGAGCTCCCCCTGGGTGAGACACATGGGGGTCTCTGCGTACCCAACCCTGTATTCATCCGCCATGCTGTTTTATGCATTTTTACTGTTTAAACGCATCACATGCTTGGCCAAAACAGACAGCCATAATGTGTTAACAAAAAATTTAACAGTATTTGAAATTGAAGCAGTTTAGCTTTGCATGCATGCACAGATACCTGAGGGAGACATGCTGCTATGTAATAGATCCAATACAGCTGCATTCCATAGCTCAAAAACTCTTTTAAAGCTCTCTGTAGACCAGAGCATGCCAGCATCAGCTCTTTGCCTCTGTTATTGTGTGTGCATGGGGTTGGGTGTTTAGCTTCTCACAGAGAAACATGTATGTGTCATTTATCATGCTTTTTTGACAGCAGACCAAGGTGGTTAGCTGGTCTAAGCTGGTTTGAACTGGTCAACACCTCTCAAAAACCAGCAAACCTGCTTAGACTGGTTGGAGATTTTTTTTTCTTCACTAAAAAGCTCATTCTCTGTGCTAATTAAGGAATTGTATGATTTTGCTGTCATTTGCTTCATTATCTTACAGGGCATGATCTCATTGGCTGAAAATCGCATAAGTTGTGTTCTAGTGTTCTGCATTGTGCTCTGCAATGGATTGTGGGATACATTTATGACTGTTTCTCATCTACTTTCTCTGTTTTCCTCTATTCCTTTTCCCTTCCTCTTTATTGTTCCTATTTTCTGGATATAGTACCGATATCAGGATGATGATTCCCCTCCTCCGGAACATAGTTTTCCTAGACTTACCAATGAGGTTCGAACACCAGAGCTGGTGCATGTGTCAGAGAAGAATCTTTCCGAGATTGAGAATGTGCACGGCTATGTTTCCCACTCTCACATTTCACCGCTTAAGGTAAGTCACCCTTTCAGAGCCTGATCGCCCAATCAGAGCCTGCTGTCACGGCGACCCTTCTCACCTCACTGCCTCTCTCATCCTATATCATCTGTGTGTTTGTGTGTTATTCATTCCATGTTTTCATTCACACTCATTCAAAATAATCAAAAGAGAGGTTATATTTTTATGCATTTAGTTTTATATCCTCATCCCCTGGTATCTCTTAATAATTTCTTTGATGCATTGAATTAAGTAGTCAGATTTTACTTTCTGTGTTTTATGGGAAAAACAAACAAATCTATTAATAGCATTTTCGTAGCTTTTGATATACCCTCCAAGTAATGTCTTAGCACTTCATGTTAAATAGCCTTTAAAGAAATATAATGTTGTAATATTATTTTTCAACACCAGATGGAGCTCAATTATCAATTTTAAAGCAGATGTGGTTCATGCTTTTAGTTTGGAATCATTTTAAAATAAGTAAACACAGAAAAGTAATAAAAATAATGATTTATACACATTTGTATATTTTTGTAATAGTGTATATTATTATAAACATAACAATTGTGTATTAGCGTATTATATAGTACTGTACTAGGATAATAGAGTGATGTTTTTGAGATTGAAGAAGGCTTTCAGGCACATTTTACAAATCATCATTGTACACTCAGAACACACAACACATTTTCACAGATTTGAAAGCTAAGATCAGATATGACTCTGCAGGAGACACGTTCTCCTCCAGACAGACATTAACATTTGATTGGCTGGAGATGGTCCAAACGCTCTGTGCTGATTATTTGATCTGAAGAAGCGTATCTGTTTGATTCCAGAGTGTACAGAAATGTGTGAAGTGTTGATGATCATAATTCTGCATTCATATCTCTTGAGTAGAATTTTTTTTAAAACCTGAATCATCCTGTTTTGCCAAGAGGTATTTTCCACTCAGATAACGATTCAGAAACAACCTCTTTCCTAAAGACGTGACTTCTCACCAAAAACTCTCGTTGAGTTACAAGACCATGAAAATTTTGTAAAAGCACACGTTCACTCAGACACACACACACACACACACACACACACACACAATGAGTTTTATTTCACTTGGCTGCAGTAAAAAGGTAAAGAAATAACATCCAGCCACATAAAATGACAATTTAAGATAATCTGCAACTCAACATAATGCTCACCTACCGTCTCCTGCGTTTCAGGAAATCAGTTATTGTAATTAATATTTATTCTCCAAGCTGCATCAAAGTAAAGTACCTAAGGACCAAAGATGTGAATAACAGTCAAAAATATGCGTTCTATATTTATAATATTCACACGAATGTTTTGAATCCAATTATTGAACTTTAATGACAAAAATGCTAAACTGACTGACATTTCTGGGGAGTTTAAGCTTTCGAAATCTCATTTTAAGGTATCTGTGGCAACTAGGCATTATGAAAGAAACCTGATAAGATTTATAAATGTGTCCTTAGAGAGACTAATGAGATTTTCTTAACCGTGCCTCCCAAATCTCTCACTGTGATCATTCTTATGCCGTATATGTAGCTATAAAAAAAACATCATCAACCATCTCAGTTCAGCTATTTCTCTCACTTCCTGTTCCACAGAGCCAGGTGTGAGTACTTACCTTGTGCTATTTTCTCCATCTTGAGCGTGTCAGAAGGTCGTCGTGGAGGTTGGGAGACACAATAACCTTAGAATAACAGCCTCATCTCTGTATTCCCATCCAATCATCTCCCTCTTTTACTGTTTCCTTCCATGACTCATACGGTATGACTGCGTCTCCACTCTCTTCCCTCCCTGAGCCCAGGCGACGCTCTGGTGACCCTGTTTTGTATTTTCTCGTCTGCAGCCTGCGCTGGTTACCCGGTTTGATCTAACATACCCAGGGGTGACCGCAGCAAACTACCTGGCAAGTTTGTGATTTCCATTTTGAATATCTGGTTGTTTTGTTGTCATTGTCGTTGTGGTGGTTCATCTGTGTTGAGGAACATTACACACCAATGTTCTGACACCGTTGTGACGTCAGCATGAAGTTCTTCAGAGGGTCTGAAATGACAAACTGCTGGATCTTCAAACAAAACCGCCCTTTAAAGAACACCCATTTGTGCAGTGAAATCACATAAACAAAAATCAATTTATGTGTTGTTTTTCTTTTTCCTGTGATGTCTGTTTTTAGGGGATATTTTGATGATTTGTTTAGATATGTAGACCTTTGAAAGCAGACTGTGTGTGTGTGTGTGTGTGTGTGTGTGTGTGAGTGACTGTAGGCTTATGTGTCTGCATGCGCAGTGTTTTCTGAAAGATCTTCAAGTTCTGGCATTAGCAATAAGTGATAGTACACAGTCTGTATGACAGGTACAGTTTGTGTTTTGGTATCTTCTGGTGTCACACTGCCTCGTCAGGCTCTCTAGGTCTTCTAGTGTACACACACACGTACACACACACAGGGACGCCAGGGACACGCCACAGAAAATTAGCTAACAGCTTCAGTGTGTAAAGCTCCCGTGCCTCAGGTTTAAGTGAGACACAAGTTAATCCTCAGACCAGCAATACCATGTAAACTAGCTTTGGTGAATAAATTGATATGCTGCTTAGAAATTGGACAAATTGGACAGAAATTTGCTTAATAATAAACATGACATAATCATTATAAGGCTTGTTTTGTTTGACATCAACAATTCAAGCATTCTAAATTTGGCTGTTCCATTTAGAATACCGAGAAACATAACTGTCATTTCTGTATGGCTTGCTGTCTTCTGTGAAATGAGATGTTAGACAGAAGTTGAGGTACTGACAGACTCTGTCCTCATTTACTTTAATTATATAAAAATGCAATGAAAATGAAGGGAATTGTGACTGGGGTTGACACCTAACATGACATTTTGTGTTCCACTGAAGACAGAAGGCACACAGATTTGGAACAATATGAGAATGGATAAATGATGACAGAATTTTCACATCTGTTGTAAGCTGGTGTTTGTTGAAACACTGTAAATGAGCTTTTCTCTAACCGGGCAGTTCCTGGCCCGAAAAAGCTACAATGTGGACCAGACTTTATGTCAATAATCAAAAGTTAGGCTACCTGAGACAAGCAGGAGCTCTAAATCTCTATATTAAATCTCTATCGACTTTCTTTGCATGTAATTTCAAGCTTTGCCGTCCCCTTGTGGCTTGGGAAGAGCGAGTGTTAGCTTTCCGTGCCAAGTGGTGAGCGAGAAATGTAGCACCATTATTCTCCTGCTGAATCACTGCAGGGCTAAACATTGTGAATCGGCTCGTACGCCTATCATCTGTCTTCAGCCCCAGTCCACCTACTGAAAAGCTGTTTTACACAATGTGCTGATTGTACTGCTGCAGAACGCTGCCTCATAAGCTTGACAGGTGGATAGTACGTTATCGATCCCCAGGCTTCATTATCAAATAGCATAACCACCGAAAATGAACACACACCTTCCAGCTCGCATATTAGCCATCCACCAGATGAGGCAGTGAGAGAATCTGTGGGTTTAATAAGCACAGCAGGGGAGAGAGGCTGATATTTATTAGCAGATTCAGTGTGATTGAAGAGCTTTTTCTTCCTGAGAGAGCATGTTGCATAAAGGTGGTGAGAGACAGGAAGGGCTCAGGTTAATGGGGATTGTTTGGTTATCTCAGCTCCCCGGTGAAATGATTACTTTAGAGTCAGGGCTCTGTCTGCGCACAGGTCACACTACAGGACTGGGCTGATTGTCTGGGAGATGAGCTTTGGGTGATATTAAAGATCAGGCAATTATCTCACACAGTAATGTGGAAAGACCTAGATACATTAATTAATATGAAATGTATTACTGTTTGAGTGTGTTACCGTTAAAATCTGAATCAAAATAATGATAACAGGAAAAAAAACATTGTGACACTTTTTTAGGCAAACCTCTATTAATATTGTTTAGAAATGTGGTTAGAAATGTAAACAAACTGTTATTACTCTAAACTCTAAAAAAGTATTAAACTATGGCATGTTACCTGTTCCATGCAGGTTGTTCATTGCAGATTTAATGCAGATTGATGCATTAAATTGTGTGGTTTGTTGAGTAGAGCTGTGTTTTTACCTGCTGGAAATAGGCTCTGCTTATCCAGAACACACTAGCAATTCCCTGGCAACTACCTGGAACACCTTAGCAACCTCTTACCAATGTTCCTTAAACCATAACAATGTTATAGCAACCACATTGCAGAGCTATACAACATGCTAGCATTCTGGCTCATTCAGTTTGCTCAGGCAGGCAACACTCATATTTTGTTGTTTACATTCAGTATGCAGGGTGATTTTTTTTGCTGTGGCTGCATCTCTACAAGGACACAATATCTACAATTCACAGGTATTGTTTTCTCAGTGCGTGTAACGTGAAGTCAAATAGAAGAATTTGTTCCATTAGCATACTAATTGTTTTCAGGTCTTCTCATTTTTGTCACATCTCTTTAACTAAAGCGCTTATGTCTGCCTGGAGGCATGAGCTTAATGAAATTGGCCCCGGGGTCTTATTAGAAAAAAAGATGAACTCATTACTCTGTTCAAAGACTCTGTGTTTTCAAGAGGTTTTAGGAGTCATGACTCATGATGTTTGCAAAAGCACACACACACCTTTACACACTCATGGAGACAAAAGGTTTGGTAGCACGGACCGAATTACTTTTTTGAATGAATGATTTTCTGAATAGACTCAACAGCTGTTAAAGTAAAGTGCAGTTTTTTTGCCACTGTGAGCATCAAATGAAATTGCAAAAGTAATGATTGTTTCCAAACACTAAGAGCGTGGCTTCCGCTTCACCACTATCTGCCAGACTAACAGGTAGTTCTGCCGTCATGCCATTGGCTGAGCCAGAGGTTGACGTACATGTTTTAAAAGTGCCACAGAGCCACAGTTTTTAACTCTGCTTATAGCTTCTACTGTAGTTGTAGGTCTTTAAACTGGGACTAGAGGAAGAAATTTATCATTTTAATAAATAGACACTTCACCTTGAACTGTCATTGCGTTGAAATTTCTGTGTTACCTGTGAATGCAGTTTAAGATATTTTTATTTTTATTTGCTTAAAAATAATTAGAGTCCTTGAGGTGCTCTGTTACCTACAATTGCAGAGCTAGACTGAATTTTAAAGCATTTTCTCCCACAGATAAGAAAAAAATACAAATTCATTCAAAGGTATTTTTTAGAGGAAACTGAGTGTCAGAGTGTGAATCGTGGGAAAAGTCCTCAAAAAGTTACTTACTTAAACACACTCAACATCTGTTGGTTTGGACACGCCTGTGGAAAGAGGGCCCACTTAGTGTTTCAGAGAGCTAACTGCAGACTGCACTTTGTGTTGGCCATCTGTTTCTCTTTTTTTCTTCCTTGTTTCAACAAACCTTCACAGATTATAGAACCTGATATGGTTTTCAAGCACAGACTGTTTTGTACAGTGTTTAAGAATAGAATTAGTAAAACATGACTATTGGAGCATATCAGTATACTTGGCGGCCATCTTGATAAAGCCCCTGGGCATCTTATTTGCTCCTAATGGGCAGTATTTGCTCCTATCTACTCCATTAGAAAAAGGTTTATTAATATTATGTTTCAATCACACAGTACACTGTAAGAAAACGGCATGTATCCACTTACTAAAGTGAAGAAATGACCAAAGTAAAACAACAAGAACAACGTCATGAGTTAATGTTTACTTCATTAAGTAATATTTACTTAATGGGACTCCCATACCAACAGTCACCATATTGATTGTTGTGAGAGTAAGAAGGTGTAGTTTTTTAGTCAAAGCAAAAGCCTCTTGTTTTCCTTTAGCTCTCTTTCTCTCTGCTTGTCCTCTTTCTCTCTCTGTGTCTTCCTCACACATATGCTGGTGAAGGTCATTCATAACCAAAGCAAACACAGTGATGTGAATACTAAACTGTCTCCTTAATTGCAGATTAAGGAGACGGGGGATTATAAAAAAGAAATATCTTGGCGTTCAACCCTCACAGGCTGTTTGAAATTCATCCCTTTTCCCTGCTATGCCAAACAACAAAGGACAGATTCATCTTTCAAAACAGTTTTTAAAGAACAGACACCAATGAAAGTTTCTTAAAGGGGTAGTACACCCCGAAGAAATGATGTCATTGTTTATCAGACTTACAATATAACATTCTACAAACATCACTATACTGTACTGGAATTACATGAGGGTAAGTAAATGATGACAGGACGTTTTGAACAAACTTTGTGGGTGAACTGTACCTTAAATGTTGGTGAAATCAAGTCAATGATGTAAAGAGTGTTGGTAATATGTTGAACTTGGCCTGTGATTTAAGGTATGTTTGCGCCTTCCCCTAAAGTCTCATCTGTCCCACTGTATTGATTTCAATTTTTCCCTTAGACTTTGAATCCCAGCATTGATGTTTTGTAGACAAATGACACTTGTTATTGTGTTCTACCATCCTAAAGTCTCTTTTTAAACCCATGAATGCAGTCAGATCCAGGCAGTTGCTTGGTAACAGATGTGCCCGACTGAAATGTTTTTATTAATCAGACCCACGCTTGTCTCTGACCTTGTTATTGTGTGTGTGCGTGCATGTGACCTTAACCCGGTATCTTTAATGAGTGTAAGTAGCTGTAACAGGGTTATGCTGCACAGAAAGCACTAAACATTAGAGAAATTGTGACATAGACAATACTGACAGGGTGTTGGAGAACTCCAGAACCTGACCAAGAGCATGTGATTGTGTTGT
This sequence comes from Botia almorhae, assembly GCA_036877575.1. Classification (NCBI taxonomy): domain Eukaryota; kingdom Metazoa; phylum Chordata; class Actinopteri; order Cypriniformes; family Botiidae; genus Botia; species Botia almorhae. The sequence continues at coordinate 82,276 of JAZGTJ010000176.1, read as the reverse complement.
ATGGCAGCATATGCAAACTTAAAATGAAAAAAAAAAACTTTAGAAATATGCCAAAAATTAGAGCTTGCTTTTTCACTATTTTAATTTGTATAAAAAGCAAATAACTGTTACAATGTTGCTTCAGGCAGAGAATGTTTCTGGTAGTTTTGGTAACAAAGTGAAATTGACCTATTTGTCAGATATGGTAACCCATACCCGAAATGTGACCTGCATTTAACCCATCACTGGTGAGGAGTGAACACACACTGCAAATCGTGAACACGCACACACCCGGAGCAGTGGACAGCACACTACTGCACCCAAGGAACAATTGGGGGTTATGTGCCTTGCTCAAGGCACTTCAGTTGCAACCCCCCAGTGCTGGAATCGAACCAGCAACCTTCTGATTACAAGCCCAAGTCACTAACCAGTAGGCCTCAACTGCCCCAGCCACAACAAGAATCATATTGATAAAGAATAGAATACTAGTGAATTGTGTTCCTGTACTTAACTTTCTGTTGTATTTATCTTACCCCAAAACTCTTATCGGTTTCATTCTCTGCTTCTGTGCACATCACTCTGCTCCTAGGATCCCTAATTTGTGTTGGAGCATTAGTACCAGCCACCTTTAATCTCCCATGGTGCACCTGGAAACCTGAGCTTCAGCTTCATCAGTGCACCTCGCACAGCTCTGTTAACACAGAAATGATTTGTGCCTGTGATGCCCCCAAAAAGCACAATGCCTTTAAACCTTTTCCCCAGCAATAGTAGCTGTTTAACAGTGAGTCATTGGTAGTTTAAATAGACTGTATATGTTCCCTGTGGTTTAGATGATTGTAGGGGACAAACTGCTGCAATGGCGATTTAACTCAGTGCAGTTTAAAGTGGCTCTGAGAATAACTGGTCAAGAGAGAGCTACCGAGTCTCCTTCAGACGTATCATTTGCATGAAGCACAAGATAGCATTGCAGCACCATGGAGAGCTCCGTCTGCATACGAGTGTTGCCATCTTAAAGTGTCTTTCCTAGGCTTCCTTTTAAACTTGACAGGGCACGATAACTTCACTGCAATTAACACTCCAAATTACCCACCACAGGCAGAAGACAAAGAGAGAGAGAGAGAGAGAGAGGCAGTTAGAAAAAGGAGAGAGAACTGGGGGGTGCAATGGAGGTTGAGTTTTAGCAGAATCCATTACACAGTAAAGCCCCCAGAGAAATTGATTTGCTATTAGAGGGTAAATGCATATGGCAGGCAGTGGGAGATTTCCTGAAAGGGGCAGGTTCTGAGCCCTCTTCCCGTGCCTTCTTTAAAAGTCCTTGATGGAACTGCCATCCGCAAAATTGTGCCTAATTTGATGTTGATATTTCAGCATGCAGCGAATGAGAGAACACCTTCTATACGTCCATTTCTGATGGTTTAAAAGGTGATTTAGAAAAAAGCATCTCATTTCAAGCCTCTTAGCTTCACGCTTTCCACCTGTTTCCTGTTAAGAGTTAGAGAGCGAGGCAGAAGAAAGGCTGTTTCACAAAACTTGCTTGCCAGTGCATTGAACTTTATGGAGCGAAGCAACAAGCTGTAGAGCCCTGGTGCTGTGTTGCGTGTAGGTCAAGCAATGCAGCTACTGTAAATATTGTTACAGGTTTTACGAGAAAGCACCTACCAACCCTTGAAGCTCTAATCTGATCAGTTTGTGCTTTTTTTAAAAGTTTAATATACTGGTGTTTACTAAATACACTATTAAAAACAAAGGTTATTAGAAGGTTCTTCACAGCAATGCTACAGAAGAATCATCAGAAGAAACATAGAAGAACTTTTCAAAAAAGTCTTTCTTACCTTTTATAGTGTAAAAAACTTTTCCACTACAAAGAACCTTTTGTTAAACAGAAAGGTTCTATGGATGTTAAAGGTTCCTCTGCCAATAAAGGTTCTTTTAAAGCATTGTGAGGGACCTCTTAAGAGTGTAAGACTTTTTTCTCAAGTCAGTAAGGAAGTATCGGGCCATGCATCCAAGATTTTTATCCCCTTTCAAATAAAGTCCTTGTGTTTGGCTTCTCCTGCTTTATGGTTACTGTGTTAAATGCAAATAGAGAATGTGCTATAGGCGCAACAATAGGGGGTAAAGGAGCCTGCTGGAGCTGAGAGCACAGATGACTGTGATGTCGACCCCTGTCAGAGAGTTTGACCTTTGCTTGGGGGCTCTACCTCAGCCCCCCCAACACCATATCACTGTTAGAAGTTTCAGAGCTAATGCACCCCTCACGCATACCAACACATCTCACCTATGACATGCACACTGCTCTGCAGGAGAGATCGGAAGAGCATTCTACTGTATTATGCACAGGTGCATTATGGGAAATGTACTGTCATGGTTTGGAATTTAGACTGATGACAGTCTAAATGCAGTGTGTGTTTATTCATAATTGCAGATGGAAATGTCATTGTAGACATTTTTCACACTTTCATGGTCATGGAGCATAAGGCGTCAGTAGCAGAGTAAAAAATCTTGCGCTTTATCATTCATCAACAGCAGCGACCATAGGGTAGAATTATTGATGTTTTTTATGTACAATTCATCACTGACAAGTTCATCTAAACAGCCCTACATCACTTTCCAGAGATGATGAGACAAAGTAAATAGGTTTGCTGTGATTGGATGAAAGCAGAGTTTTATGTTTTGATAGGAAGGTATGTGTTAGCAGCATTCAAAAAGACTGTCTAATATTTACAGGATATGGAAAAATAAACACTGCATTGGATGTCCAATGAAAGGAATGCAGGAGGAAGTTTATTTGCAGAAAGCACGGTTCACATGTTTATTCTAGTCTGTGTTTGATTGGTGAAAAGTTGGGTTGATGTTTGAAGCTGCTCTTTGTGACATAACTGTACATGTTGGTGATACAGAGCAAAGGCCATGCAGTCAAGCTCATGATGTGGGTCAGTATTGTACTGGGATCAATAGGATTGTATGACTGTGTGTGCATGTGTGATTGCTTGAATCTGGTATGTTCCACTGTATTACTTATTTAATATGTGTGTGTTCTGCTCTGCAATGCACACGTTTGGTGTTGTTTTTTTAATCTCATTGCTACAACCTGTCGAGTATACACAAGCCTAATCCATCTGCCAACAGTAATAAATGTGGGATTATCTGATGTTAAAGCCCATAAATCAATCTTCTTTCTTTCTTTCTTTCTTTCCTTCGTTCTTTCTTTCTTTCTTTCTTTCTTTCTTTTACCACTCAGTGCAGCTCTCATTTTATCACGTGCCGTCATATAAAGACACATTTTCTGTTTCTATTTCCTGATGCCCAGTGGCTGTCACCTTCTGATGATATGTGATTGATTTGAGCATTTCGACCGTGAGTGACATTTGAACGAGAAATGGTTTTACCCTTTCAGATAGGGAAAAACTTTCCTGCAATGTATGGCTTGAATCTTAATATGTATGTGTGTGTGTGTGTGTGTGTGTGTAAGTGTCTAAGATAAGTGCTTAAAATGTATATTTAAGATGTAGGGAAGCATTCTGAGTCTTTGTTTGCATGTGTGTGTATATTTGTGTTGCATATGTGCTTAACCCTTGCATTCGGGCAGGCAGAGTTTGATTCAATGCATTAAATTCATTTTTTAATGCACAGCATCTGACCGAATTACCCGTCATTTCTTGGGTTCTGTTAGGCTGTGTTGCTGGCTTGGTGGGAAAGTCAACAATGGTGGACTGCTGGTTTCTTTACGCATTTCCCCTTTGAGGTACACATCTTATTTAGAGAATGCGATGCCCCCCGTTAATTTATTTCCTAATAAATTTCAATAGCCACACTGTAGTGCATGCAGCCTAAAAAAAACATACTACTGTAACCCATCTGTTACAGTAGCACCACAGGATAATCAAAGGCAGATCTGTTAATAAAGGACCTCTGCTAAGGCAAGCATATTTTATTCTTGATGACAGTTTTTTAAAATGAAAACTAATCTCCAGCACCAGCTGAATAAAAATTAAACTCCAGTGAGCTGTTATTTATGTTTTAAATTCGCTGTGGTTTGTGTAAGGCAAGATCCAAAATTATTCTAACTGTACCATGTTTTATACATACTGTAGAGTTTGAACTATATTCCAGAAAGGTCTTTTCTTGTTAAGGTAACTGATGTTGTATAGACTGGTAGGATCTTACTAGAGGGAAGTACAGTAGTTATGTAACCAGCAAAATGCGGACCCATTTACCAAAAGATATTGTTTATTGTTTAAGAGAGTTATTGCCCCACATTTAGGTTTTTTTGGTTATTTTTATCTAGTTTAACACCACAGTGTTTCTGTAGCTGTTAGGACACAGTTTAATTGGCTGGAATATTTCTGCTACCCTTTTTGGTAATGCTGAGCTATGCTTACAGCTGTGGTTTCTGTAAATATTTAGCTGAAGTATAAGAAGATATATGGACCTAAGGCTATACATGTCACTATGTTAACATTCTCATGTATTCATTATGTTAAAAAATTAAAATAAAATGGACCAAGTATTCATATCTGAAAATAAGAAAATATTTTTTCCCATCATGCACTTCTGAAATTGTGCACTATGGGTTATTAACTCAGCCCAGCCCGGAATATTTATTCCTGGCATGATTCAATGACTTGCTCTTTTGTGCACCTTATTACACTATTTCATTAGAGCTTTTGACTATATTTTTCGATGCCTACAGCTTTATTTTTTATTTTTAACCTGAGGCTTCTCATTGGCTGCTGTTGTCTTTTGAGTCTGTCTATGTCTTGAGTCCGTCTATGTCTGTCTAACTCTTTATATAAACACTTTACAGTGTTTTTGTACAATGATATTCAAATATATAACATTATTAGTGAGTAATGTTAAAAATAAAGGCCTCCCAGACCGAATAACACGCTCACGCAGATCCAGTCAGACCTCCAGTCTATTGTTTATTTCATTCTGCACTTGTGATGTCATTTTGACGTCTTTACTGGCTGAAAGAGCTCACTGTGTCTCATCCAATCTCAGTGTCTCTCTTCTAATGGAGTATAATGACATGATGAGCTCATTGATTCTAGTGTACTGCCACGAAACGTGTAATGCGTGTAATATCCTGTTTCAGTTTCATCCCAAAATGTTTCCTCTCTGTAATCAGTCAACACTATCAGATATAAAACGTATAGAATTAAATGTCAAATAACTTATAGAATTTCTGTATTTTTTATAGTACGTTTATATAACGTGGTATATTTATAAAATTACATTGACGCATTTGGCAGACACGACTATCCAAAACGATTTACAATGATTTCAGATTTCAATGAATCAGGGACCGACCCACAACCTTTGCTCTGCTAATGCACTGCTCAATCAATTCTTGTGGCTCATAATAATAAAACATTAATAAAATTGGTCAAATCTTTGCATGCATTTCAATTGATTAATTGAAAATGAACACAAGTAAAATAGTGAAAAGATTTAGTAAAAAATATTAATAAAGAAGTAGAAATATATTTAAAATACCAAAAAATACCAGTAAAAATACCAAAAACTATACATTTTAATCTAAGGTTTGGAGTTATGGTCTGAACACAGGTAATAATGTCATGTCTTAGGATCAATCAAATACTATAAAAATACTTGTCTTTAGATAATTCAAGTGATTATCTCAGATGTTGTCAGATATTTTAAAAATGAATGGCAATAGTAAAACTGTGGGACATGTTTTGTTTTGTGAATCAGTGATGTGTTTAGCTCTGTAATATACCGGGAGTTTGAAAAGATTCTGATTCAAGTGAACTGTTATCCTAGATTGATACGCAGCCGCTCATCTTAATTTGTACCATCAGGATTTGACACACATGGCCCTGAATAGCTCTTATATGGACAGAAAGGCCACTGTGAGCTGTTTTGGGAACAGTTTAAAGAGGCTCTGGGATTATAGGGTACAGAAAAAATTCTCTCTTTTGTTGCTGTCGAGAGCGAATATGTGACGTGTCAGAAAAGACGCTCAGCGAGGTTAAAATGAAGCTCATTTGTGATGTGTAAAAACGCATGCTGGGATGTGATGGGGAACGGAAGAAGGAATAATGAAATCCTGCTGAAAGACCTCCTCATACAATCATACTGTCATACACACCCACTTAACAGATCGGTATGAAAAATTAGTGTTCGGAACTACTCAGAGGTGGGAGGGCTGACCATTGATCTGGTGGTCAACTGTGTTAGAAATGGTGGCTCTTATTATAAACATGGTAGGGATTTTTATTGTAACTAAGCAGGACAAAAGTGTTGCCAAATTGCTAATCATTGTATAGATAAAAGTTTTATACTATACCATCGGTTTTAATCTGCTTCTATGGTTTCAGTACCATACAGAAACTATGATGAAACATTCTGGCATGAGTGATGTTGCTAATGCGACAATAAGAGAATCGATAAAAGCATAACCAGTTCTCAGAAGAAAACTGTATTGCTCAGAAATTGTTCAGCGTAAAATGAAAACCGACCGTAATTGCTTTGTTAATATTCGTTCCTGGTCTGATGAGGAATGATTCATTGACACGTTATTCCGAGAGAAAAAATATTGTGTCGTCATATTCACATTTAGTTTCAAGCTGAAGCATAACAATAAATCAGTTGCAAATGTTTCATGGTAACTTTTATTGAGTTTTCGCTTATGTTTTAACTTTCCCAGCTGTTTCTCCTCAAATTTGGTAAGATAAATTAAACAGAGAAACAATCGAGACGACTGGTGCCATATCTTACAAGTATAGCGTTCAAAAGTTACCTCAGGTATTTTGATCTTGTTGAGAAACATTTGCATTAATATGAATATCTTTGCAGACTTATTTTTGCAGATGGAGATGTTTTTGAGATCTCTTACAGTACGCTAAAGTCTTCATTGAATCTCAAAGACAGACTATTGAGAAATTAATGAAATTAATTAGCTAATTATGGCTTTGAATGTTATAATTATATGTAATATGTTTAGTCAAGTTATGCTGTTGGCTGTCTCACACCGGTGTGAATTTGACAGCCACCCAAAGCGTTTGGGAGGTGTGAGGGATAAAGCCCAGCGTCTGTGATGGCACAGACAGATTGTGTGTTTGGTCCCGGAGGAACCACAGGAGTGGCAGATAATTTGGCCAACTAGCCTGGGGAGCAGCATCCATCTCTCGAACAGACGGGAGAGCCCTCGAAACACGGCAAAATATGACACGTGCGTGGCCCCTCACAGCCACACAAGAGGGTCCGAGGTGGCCTGGAGTTGTCCTCTGTGTTATTGTAGACAGGAAACTGAATCCTACAGACAAACACATCATATCAGCAAGGATAAAAAACTTGCTAACAAACTATCTCTTAACTACCTTTTGGCAATATGTAAATTAACCTGCAGATAAGAGAGGGCGGGGAAATCAGCGAGACCTTATGTGAGATTTACGACTTCTCCGAGCATTCTACGGCTGTGTGCGTGTGGAGATTATTACTGAGGGGAGAGGAGTGTGAAGAGCATCTCTCTCCCCTGCTCTCTCGCTCGCTCTGACGCTACGGCTGGTGACTCCTCTACACTGTTTACTCATAATTCATACGAAGAGATTCCGCTCAGCCACACTATGTTTGCCTCCATTTGGTATGCCAAGAAGCTGGGACGCAGACTGCTTCAGAATGCAAGGAAGGCTAAAATGCAGAAGGTATGTGCGGGAGATTCTCTTTTTCTGCACGTAGAGTTTATTATGACCTTGTTTGTAGTGGTTTTTAATCCAAACCGATTGGTCAAAGGTTTTTGTGGCTAAAATATTGTTGGCTAGAGCATTGGAGGAAAGAACGTTTTTGTTAAAGTTTGTTGATGTTAGATGTGAGGTTTCGTGAGTCATATATTCGAGTTCCTGGCGTGCGAGGTTGAGCCCTTGTGTTTCTCGAATGTAATCTTCATCTTAAAGTGGAAGTAATAAAAACGCTTTATCTTGTTCTCGGGACTCCAGTGTGCTTTACGAAGCTTTAATAAGGATCTGTATCTTTTTCATTAACTGCAGAAGATCCTCTTAACCTCTGTTATTATCATGTTTATCGGCTGATGTACCATCTGTGAAGTTTACCAGTGTGCTTCTCTCGTTCTCTCTCTCGCTCTGTTGATTCTCACAGATACTTGAGATGTTCTGTGCTGTAGCCGATTTTTTCCTAACCTAGTTAGTCTTCCTGCTTGAATTGGAACTAGTCCTGATTTAGACAAGTTTGGGTTTTTTTTATTTGTCTTTCTGTATCAGCGTTTACTCACCTCTCCTTACTGTTTAAATATGAAATGAAAAATGTATGCATCACCTTGTCAAGTGTTAAATGGACGTGCAGATGGCCATCCTACTTTATCAAGTATGGTGGTGATGTTTCTTGAGAGTGTAAGGCATGTGTGTGTGTGCTGGTATTAGTACAGGATTTAACAGCAACAGGTTTTCAAGCCTTAAATCTTACTATGGCTAAATGTGCAAAAGTGTAATTGGAAATTAAGATTTGTCCAGACCAAGTATAGGTCATATTTCACCCCAAGGGTACTTCGCCACAAAAGACATTTAAAAAGAGACACGGTTTTTGGCTCATTAACACTTTTTGCAGTGTGACATTTATATGTTGAAAATCCTTGAAAACAAAACGAGAATATCCGAGAATATACACAAGCCACGTCAGGACAGCTGAATACTCCCTCAAACCTTCTGCATCACTTTTTTGAGCTCCAAAATACTGACAGATGCAAACAAGATGAGATTGCATGAAATACCATTAAATTGACATAATACATCATTGTATTTTTTTTACAGTATTACAATTACCAAAATGGGGGGATTTGGTGGCGGGGGTCATTAAAATCTACATATATGTAGATTTTACATGTAATAGTCTTACATATGGGCTTAATTTTTTTTAAATGGAAAATCTCAATGTAATTTTCTTATTTTGATCTTGGCCTGAAACATGACCTGGATGTATTATTAAACTTGGTTTTGTGAGAATCACCCACTTGTGTCTTTATCTGCTTGTCATGTCCTGAAATCTACCAGGGCTTGTTTTGCTTACTCTATCAAAGGCTCAGTGGCTGTAATGATTTTTCTGTTGACAGAAGGGTTGTCACTGCAGCTTGCGTGCCAAGAGCTCGGATCAGACTCTCTCCCTCTTTCCAGAGACTTCTGGAACTTTGCTGGACTTACTATCAGCATTATCCCATTTGTCCACAGGTCTTGAGAGGAACCTTGGTGAGATGTTCCTGCATCTGCTGCTGTGGTAGTAATTGAAATACTTTGATGTGGCACATCATGTCTGGCGTTAGAGTGTGTTTTTGTGTTGTTTGAACCTCAGGGTGAGTCAGCAGGAGTGAAAGCTTGAGTTATGAAGATTGGTGCTGGTAACATCTGCTCTTTTGGACTTATGGATCCACCCTGGGTCCAAAATGAACTCGCCACACCTGCCAATGGCGTGCAAATTGATTATATTCACACACGATTATATAACTTACATAAATATTTTTGGCCAAACTATTATTAAATATTTTATCCCAAAATCCCAGAAATCCCAGAAATTGTCATCTCCTTATAAAACTGGTTCACCCCTGGTTGATCCAGGCAATTTTCCCTGCATTAGGGTACTGTAAGCAAGCACCTGCTACTGTAAATGTATGTAAATATATACCATTATTTTTATGCCTAGAAACACCTGTGAACATCTCAGTAGACTTTCTCTTCTCTCCTGTCCTCAGAAGTCCCAATGGACGGTCTGTTACAGTTCATAACACTCAGTCTGGATTAGAAGAGTTTTTCACACTTTTTGTGGCCCCACAGCAAACCCACTATTAGAGAGAAACCATCGGAGCGATACAATCAAATTGAAATGAACTCTTATAATTTGATTAGTGGAAAAAGCCTACTCGGTCTATTTTTGCATATGTGAATACCCTCAGAGCAAAAGTAATTTATTGAAGTGATTTGAAGATCTCTGCTCTTGAGATGGGCCCACATGTTTTTACCTCAACCTGGATTGTATCTCTTTTCTTGTGATATTTCTTGAGAACTACAGAAAGACTGTTTTAGGGAGAAGTGATTGTTTGTTAAGCACAGAGGGACTTTGTCCTTGACTGTGGTTTTAAATGTCCTTCATATTAAAGATTGTTGTATCTGGTTTGTAATGTGGACAGCACACACTCTTAGGTCATGTTGCCTGTGTGCGCTCAGACACATTAAACTTGAGGAACAGGTGACGGTAGACAGTCTCTCCTGTCTTTGACCTGCTCGCCCCAGCAGCTGTCTCACCCACTCTTGCAAGAAGTCTTTCCATTATTACAGTATTGAAGACAGGGATTATTCATGTTTTTTTGGTCCTAGACCTGTTTTTAAGGTTCCGGAATTCTTGTAACCCCCACAGTCAAGGTGATTTTACCTAACACTGACACAAAACCAAACCCTCCAATCTGATTGGTTGATAGAAATGTTGTTCCAGAACTAACAATTATGCTGATCATGGTGACCCGACCCCCAACTTTCATCCCACACGGGTAACAGAATGTTACTGTTGATGTTAAGGGTAATTGAAAAATGACTCCAATAAATTAGCACAAAAACACTGAGCATTGATAAACTACTTGAACCTTGAATCTATAAGCAAGCAGATAGAATGTCTCCATGAAAAGCCTTCAACTGATAGAAATGAAGGTCGGCCATTATAAAAGTTAGTCACGGAATGAAATCCATTTATAGGCTGATATTTGAGTACAGCTTTACCTGATGACTCAAAGACCCTCTGCCGTAGTATCATTCCTCATAGCAAAGCAACCTTTTAAAAGCACTTATTAACTTTGTGTTCATTCTCCAATGTCAAAACACAATGTCAAACGTTTACATAACTACTAACAGCTTATGCAACTTGTATTATTTGTGTCAAAAATCTCCTTATGTTTCCATGCTGTTAAAAACACCAATAGCAGTTCCGTCAATAAGAGACAGTAATAGCTGGCAAACCTTGCACTGTATCTTAATAGTTCTGATGAAGTTTCTGCTTCTTCCTGTGAGTACAGCATGTTCTCAATGCTTCATGCTGCTCTCTGAACCCTCATAAATAGAACCGTAAGGTTTTTGCTTCCTGCGCAGCCCAAACTGTTATTAGCTTCTCATCTGCATAAAGCTCAACTCATCTGCCTCTCTCATTTGCCTCTGTGAGGTTTTATCATGCGGCTGTTTTGTGCAGAAAGATTCTGCTGGTCTGATTTATTTAATGCATCTTCGGCGTCCACATTGTTCTCTGCATTCCTATTGGTATAAGTCTATACCCTTTATGGCTGTAAAATGAGGCTTCTGCATTAGCAAAATGATGAGGCGATTTTTCTTGTTTTTTAGATTAATGTTGCTATTTAGCGATTCAGCAGTGTACGGTTAACGTACAGTGCTTCGGATTATGGGCGATCTGGCGCCAAGCCAGCACGTTTTAAAGATATTACAGCATGGGGAAATTTGCATAGGGTAATTTTCTATATATTTGTGTTGTGTGATGTGATAAAATAGTTTCCTTAATAGAGCGGAAGGCTCTAATATGAGGCGATAATATGCTGACATTTGCGCTATATGAATAATGTATGTAGGCTACAGGAGGAAGCATGTTTCATTTTATTTACCTGTAATCACCTAAAACCAATTGCAGGTGTTGTCCTCCCTCCCTCTTGAACAAACCCAAGAATCATTTCAAATGTTAGTGATTCAAAATCCAGCTCTACATTATTGATAATCCTGCCAGAATGTGGCTTGTGCTGTCCAGCTAGTTTGAACAATCTCTGAACTGACTTCCCTCAGCCTATGTTTGACTAGATATGTCCAGTTTTGTGCTCTGGCTTAAACCAATCCTGGATCTGGGCTGCATCCAAATGGGGCTTGTTTGCAGTTCTTTTGTGGATTAGTCAGTGTGTGATTGGTGTTTTGTGGGCCGGTCCTGGTGGAAGGGTATGATAGAAGTGGCTTAGTGAAACAGGCTCTGCTGTCAGCAGTGATAAGTTTAATCACAGGAAATTAAAGACGTCACTTGGTTTTATAGTAGGTGATGGATCAGAGTCACTTGGCCTGTTGAAAGTTGAAGATTCAGGTGTTCTGTGGCAGTGACTACCCAGCTAACAATTTTAGGCTGTGAGAACGTTTTCCTAACGTTTCCGTCATGTAACAAAAATGTTACTTTTGAATGTTCTAAGAATGTTCAAAACATCCTCTCACTGTGCTCACAATAGTGTCGATTGTAAGAGAAGGGTGTACAGTAGCTGCAGCCTGGAGATCTCCAAATGGGGAGGGAAACTCCAAAAAGGGGTGGAAGCTCCAAAATGAGGCTTGATTACCCCCACTAAATTTTGGAGATCTTAGGTCTGCAGCATATCAGCTTGCATTATGATAGCACTAAAATACATACCTGTACATTTTTTTAGCTAGAAATTTTTTCCCTCACATCTATCTGTATTTTGGGTCTAACTGTGTGTATTTGCTCTTTGTATTACAGAAGAATCACAGGATGTTGGGTCATATTTGAAATTGTTTAGTTGGTATAGCTAGTTAATCACAACCCACATCTCTCTCTCTCTCCCTCCACCATTTTAAATAAGTGTGTATTGTTTAAGTGGTGACTGTTCTCCAGAGCTGTGGAGTTCTAAGTTCTAATTAGCACTGGCTTAATGAAGATCATGAGAACCTCACAATGGCTTTCACCAGACAGAATGGCCCAAACATAAAGGATTGCTCACAAAATGGCCTCTAACTCCTCGCTCGCTCTTGCTCTCTCTCTCGTTCTCCTGGTTTATTTCTATTAATAAGACTCCATACAGATTCACTCCCTCTCTCACTCCCTCTCTTTTGGGATTATTATGGGCTGTATTTCAGATTTCCTAGTCTGCAAAGTTTTAACTGTTGTTTAACCGTTACCTCAGAGTCCATGTAAATAGATTTCTTTGTTCATCTTAAAACATAATAGACATAATGGCTTTGTATCTTTTGAATAATATCTGCCCTGTGTACATAAAGACCTGAGGCATTCGTTAGAAAAGTAAATTTGGATTTCAGGTTGATTTTAATTGTGTAATTTTTAATTTACGGTATAAATGATCATCTAAATTGGACAGCTGAGATTTATCACTGCAGATATGTCAAGCTGAGCACTTCATTTAACTTTTAATGAGACAAACAAATTGTGTGACATTTTCTGATTCAGTCCAGGGAATTGCCGCGTGTGGTGTGAGACGGATCTGACAGGTGAATTGGGCGGCTCTTTGCTCTGAAATAAGACTGTTAATATTAGGATGGCTTTCACTAACACAGACCATTTCCCTCGGGCTTAGGGTTGATTCACGTCCCTGTCCACCAGTGGACAAGCTGTCAGAGACTGACAGTTTGTTCCTGCTGAGAGAATACTTGAAGAGCCCAGCCAGCAGACCAAAAGAGCCATTACATCCACAATACAGTATCAGTACCAGGTCAGTTATGACTTAAAATATAACTGGGGTCATTTCATAGGACAGTGATTGTATAAGGTGATAACAACTGAGATATACAAAATGATTACTGTGTTATATTTATATTCTTATATTTGACATTATTTCAACGTTAAGAAAACAATAATATCACCATGGTGATATTACAGTCTTCAAATAAAACTTACATGTATATAAATACTCTGATACTTTTTGGTACTTTCTAAAGTTACTTTTTAATGATTACAATTTTGTGTTGTATGCGTGACAAACAGGAAGTGAATATCTCATTAGGTTTATTGTGTGCTACTGTTGTGAGGATTACAAACGTTCTCCCTTTGTTTTATTTGTTTGTTTATAAGGGTAATGATGTAAAGTTCTGGTGATCTATTTAGGGGTAAGAAAGATCTCATTAGTTGCTCTGCTGGTTTACAGATCAGAGGTCTGTGTGCGATTGTTTGTGTGTGTAATGAACCAGACCACCATTACCTGACAAAGGTCTCAGATTATCATTAAACTGTTCTGTAATCTGAACTGTATATTAATCATTTTATTGGTTCGGTAGCTTAATGTGCAGTGCTATGAGTAAATCATTTGTTGGTTCATTTCTTTGAGGAATGCAAACGCTGTGGTTGTGTTTCCAACATTTTTGTATTTGTATTTCCATACCGACTAGTCAATCAAAGCAAAATTAGCTGAACCAGCGGCGTGGGTTTAGGGAGGGGCTATCTGTTTGCTTAGCCAATGGCAGATGGGGATCGTGTTCAGAAAACCTAACAATCATTATTTAGATTATTTAGATCTACTTTTGCGTTAGAACGCATTTTCCAAGATATGTAAATGCAAACATCTTTGACATTACACATTTGTTGTTGTGCAGTACGATAATAAAATTATGCATAATTTTGCAGTGGATTTGAAACTAGCATTGTGTGTTACTTGTGATTTTACTTGTGATTATGAATTATTATCAGTTTGTCCACTCCAGTAATTCTCCACAGCAGTTTTAATCAAAAGACTATTATCTCTTGTGATGTTCAAAGATCTTTTGATGGCTTTAGATGTATTCTGAGCAGGTACCTTGATCATTGCACGCCGCTCTGAGTTCTGTATTTTGATTAATTACCCCAGAAAATTTGTATTGCATATGGATCATTAATTTATCACCAGGCAACAAAAACATCATCTATTTCTATGAGCTAATATACGTCTGTGCTTAGACAGCATGTGTTCTCTTTCAAACTCTCTCTCCCTTAGTTTCATGACTGTAATCTCTCAAAAACAATAATATTAGTTTTTAATCTGTTATTCCATCACTTCATGCCTTTTCTGTCTGTTCTTACCCTGTTTCTCTCTCCCTGGAAGCATTACAAGATGCACAAGGTGCAGGTTAAACCGCATGTATAATAGATGGATCTCCAGGCAGTAGGTAACAGACCGGGGGAGTTTGAGTTATGGATTTCAAAATGTCATACTGTTGATAAGTTGAGCAGGGAAGATCTAAACAGGGTGCAAGATAGAGAGAGAGAGAGAGAGGGTAGGTCGTTCAGATGAACTCTGGCTCACTGTTGTAGTGTCTTGTTAGAGGTGAACAGTGATTAAATATTATAGAATTTCAGAATTTTTATTTTATTTCAATTTAAATTGTGGTTTTAAATGTAACATTCATTTTCGTTTGTTGAAATTGTTTGAATAGGACTATTTTATTTTTTATTTAGTTTAAATAGTCAGTAGACCTTTTTTCCAACAACTATAAACAAATAGTTTGACATTTGACAACTAGCACACATACTAATTTTTCAATACTGAAATAATGCTCAAAATAATAATACACCCGAAATATACTAAAAAATAATGCCATCAAAGTTAAAGGTTTTATTTGTCAGATTGACAGCTACACAGCACACTGCACTGGCAGGCAGTGAATGAAGTATGCTATAAATGTGCCAGTGCTGATGCGTTTAGCAGTAAATTGTATCTGGCTTCAGTCCTGGATCGTCCTGGCTTGTGTCCTATAGTTGCTGAATTGCAAAGTTTGCTAAGTTCATTCTATTGTATCTTTGAAATATAGTGTTGAGTTTTGTTGAAGGCCATTTGGACCAACTAAATTATACTCCAATTTCTTTTGGCTTTGTCCCTGCAGTGTTTCATGGAGGCAGCTGCAGCATTATTTACTGTAACTGCTTTACAGGTCGCTGGTTTATTATCGTGTTGTCGTCCAGAGCCCCTCCTTAAGATTTATCAGCATTTGTATGCATAGTCAGGTTTTTGTTAAAGATAATAACCTGGGTTACAAGGTAGCCCAACTAGTATCCCTCTGTATCCACCCAGCCCATGATAGAGAGAGGGATAAAATAAGTGTGAATGTCGTTTTATCTGTAGCTGACCGGGGGCTGGATAATTCCATACCACACAATGAATGTGGGCAGGACAGATTTGACCGAATTAAACCCAGCCTGTGTCTCTAAGCAAACCCTTTCTTTATTAATACAAAAAACAACACCAGCTTAAACACTGAGAAGATGTGAGCAGCCATCCCAGCTAGACATACATCAAAAAAATTGAAAACGGTCTAAATGTTTCTTCATATTTATGCTAATATTCTAATGTTATGCTAACCTTAATTCACATCCTTAACTGAAACAGATACAGTACTGAGCAAATTTTTGGTCACATTAGATGCTTCACCAAATATATATATTATATACCTGTATATAAGTCTGTATATGTCTCCTAAGTATCTAATGTGCACATAAGTGTCTTAAGTATCTAAGACTTTTGCACATCGCTGTATATCTAATTTCGTTTTTGTACATTGATGAAAACCAGACTTCATCCCCTATAATCTAGCAGCCATGAGACCATTTCCTCAGCGAACCTGATTAGTCATTTGTTGTCGTTTGCTGACGTTTAGTGCTGCAATCAGAGAGATAACACATTTAGCCTGTCTATTCTTGGATTTCCCATAATTCCTCTTCTCTGATTTGGCACCATGGAGCCCAGGACATGGTTAATTGCTGTTTTTGTGGTTGCATGTTTAATTTTCCTTTCACAGTCAACATCCTGTAATGGTGTTTCAGCCAGCTGTGGCATTCTGAGAGCGGTGAATTTAAATCAGGCTTGTGTTTGAGCCAAATTTAGATTTGGCTCAAACCTGCGTCTGATAACTATTGCAGTATGTATGTGTGTGTGCGCTAGGGTGTGTTTATGTGTTTGCCGGCTGCATTATTGATTGGCTGTAATCTGGTGGTGGCCAGTCACTGGAGTGATATGCCCTTAGGCTTTAATTATATCCCCATGTGATTTGCATCTTGCTAATCTCATCTACCTCCCCTTTCCTGTCCCATCACTCCCTTGATTTATTGAGTTGGTGTCACTCTCTTTGCAGTTTTTCAACCTGCATGGTAGCATGTGCTGTAAAGTCCATCTAAGCCTCAGTTAACCTAGCCTAGCATAGTCTACAGGCCAGTGCCACACAGCCAACAGTAGCACCAGAAGTTAAATCCAGCTTTGCCTTTCTTCTCACCTACAAGGTCACCATTGCATGGAGATGCTCATCCAAGGATGAAGATACCTAGAGGACTACTGTTGTCTTCCTGAGTGGTACAGTGATTTGTTGTGGAGTTAATGCCTGCCAGAGCCTGGAGTTCTGAGTGTCCTCTACACATCCAACACCCTTGGATTTGGCTTCTGATATTTGACAAAGTTTTTGTTTCTGTGGAATTTTGTTTCTACATTAGGCATCAGAACTGAAGTACCACTGGTGTGTGGATTTATACGTTGTCTGTGTTGGGGTGACCTTGTCCATTGATTGGGTGCATTTGAAAGGGTTTAACAGGCTTTTGTGGAAGTCGTGCATTGTCCAGGCTTTGCTGGGCAAACTGCCATCTGCCATGAGCTACATGCTGGTAAACAACAGCCCTTCTGGGGAGAAGTTTTATCGAGGAAGCGCGCCCAACCTCCTCGAACCTTCAAGCGATGAGTCTTTACGACCGCTGCGCAAACGACTTAGCATGGAGGCCATAAAAAGCAAGACTCCTGATCTGGGACCAGTCAAGTGGCCCTCCATTGTCACCATCTGTAAATGGAAGCAAGGTCTAGCAGAGAGGCTACTAAAGAGACACAGAAGACGCTGCAGCCAGGTTAGCAACAGAATATGGCTTTCACACAATACTTAAATTTAGGCTAACATATGAATATTTAATGAGATAAGCACTGAGGAAGTTTATGATTGGTTGTCTGTTGCTAAACAACGTCAAAAGTTGTTTACCAATCCTGTGATGTCTTAGTATATCTAGTTTACCCAAAGTTTGATTGTATTTGACTAGGTGGTCTTAGTGATACAGACCAGCCAGCTTTCTCATAACAGTATTTTACAGACAGAATCCTTCTCTTTAAAAAAAGGAAACGGTCAAAAATGCTTTAAAACCACTTATGAAGAACAATTGTTTAGAAAATTCTCTGCATGTGCTTTCGTCTGTCTTCTCGCCTTTGTTAGATAATGCCATTTTTAAGTTCTTCCTCTCTGGTGGATTTTGCTTTCCTCACAGTTTTTATTGAACCATTGAACTGGTTTCATAATTCTGAAGTTGATTACACAGGCCTGGCCGACGACCAGCTCAGTGCATTAGCTTTTGAAACATCACTCACAGCAGCGGCCAGCACTCAGAGCCATATTCCAGTGGAAAAGAGACTAATGAAACTAATCAATGTGAGGGCTTCAAACTGTGTCTTCTGGCTTCAGGGGGGTGTCAAACAGTTTGAGGCAGATGTGCAGTTCGGACCTTAATTTTAAATGTAAAAAGCACAGAATGTGTTCAAAGGTGGACATTTATTCATGATGTGTTTCACAAAAAAGGTTAAAATCGTGTTAATAGAGGTACAAATTGACAACAGGTGGGCATTGAGACAAAGGGACAAGCCATTGACTCTTAATACAGACTCTAAGCCGAGACTATGTTCTAGTGTACACTAATGATGATTATTAACACTGCTAGTGGAGCTTAATACAAACGCCATAAGCTGTTCTCAGGGAGTCTCTTCGTAGTTTTCACAGTAAGCTCCTTCTCCAGTGTAAGTCTTGGCATCGCTCCTCTAGCTGCAGAGCTCACCTCTGCCCCTCACATTAAATTATAATCACTTCCCTGTTTAACCTCTGCTTTTTTAAATTTCCCCCTGCTCCTCTGCACTCCTCCACAATCCAGTTAGCAAAGCCCTGGAGAAAGTTTTCTTAACTATTAACACTCTTTAATGCATAATTCAGAGAACTTGTGCAGTTGGTAAATCTGAAGAAAGGTCACTGTTGTGGTCTCAAGCACATTCAGTTCATAATATGTTAATTTTTTTTAGTGCTGAACAGTATTGGCTAAACACTAAGGATTTCACCAAATAGTCTGTGTCCTGCATTTTTGTGCTTTGTGCAAGTTAGCAACATGCTATTGTCACACTCTCATACACAACGTGCAACAATATTTTTTGTGCCGAGTGACCAATAATAGTTTAATATTAGCCACTTACGAGGTTCTGATTCATTTAGAATGCGTAAGTCTCAAAAAGTAGCTGCCTATGTAGGGAGTAAGCAGCAAGACAGCTCCCTACAGCCATAGCCAAAGTGTTTGTACAGTGTGAATGCATTTGGAGTGATATTATTGCAAAGTTGTGTAAATGTGGGTGCAGAATGACCGCTCTCAGTGATTAGCATGTGTTAACGCTGACTAAAGTTTGTCGCTGCGGTTAATAACGCTGTCTAACAGATTAAACTTCACAATAACTGCTGAGCTAAGATGAAGCTCGTTCTGTAAACACCCACTTACTGTAGCTGTAGCTCTGTCCTCATTGCCTTTAATGGGCACAGACTGAGTATGTGTGCTGCTGACAAATCACTGTACCATCATTTCTCAGTCCTGGAGTTCTCAGGCAGAGACGCTATACAGAAGTTTCTGATGCCCATCCTACTATATTACTTTCTCAATGAGTAAAGTCATCTACTGCTGTGTAAAGGAGTCATTCAGAACAAGCTGTCAGCACGGCCACTTGTTTGATCCATCATGCACTGGCCAAAGTGAGAAGGAAAAGAACATTTTTGGAAGATGTGCGTTGGAGAAAATTACTGTCTGTATTACCTTTTAAAGTGTCAGGATCAATCAAAGGGCAGACTGAATTTTGGGGCTCAAGTGTCCTCTCTAAATGTCTAATGACAGGCGCCACCTGGTGGTGTCTAATATGAACTACAGTATCTGGTACAGATTATTTAACATCATCTCATGTAAGGTTTATTATTACAGGTGTTTAATCCCTGGAGCATGAGTGCAGTTGTGGTATATTAACATCCTATCAAGGATAAATAGTGTAAGATTTTTCCAGCTCAGTTTAAATTTACATAAATACTGCTTGCAGTTTATCTATAAACATTAACTATTTAAATGTAGCCCTAGAATAAAATACAGTTACAATTCTGAATTATTGTAGGACAAGTAGCCACACAATGTAGCCAGCATACCAGTAAAAGAAAACCGAACTCGTTTTTTAATGATAAAGGACAGTTCTCATGTAATGTGCAAAATTGTCTAGTTTCGCAACACAAACCCTTTGAGTAGTAATTTCTCTTAATACTTGTTACTTTTAGTAATTGCTTTGAACGGTTCTTCCTCTGTAATATGCAGTATGTGCCCATCAGGTTGGGTGTTAAGAGAGGTCTGGAGTGTAATGGCTTTTTAAATGGCCTCTGGAGTGTAAGTGGCTTTTACTGAAGCAATAAATGACTTGTCACACACTGACAAAAGCGTTCAGGCGCATAACCTCTGCACTGCGGCCTGGGTTTAGGGACAGGGGACAGTGAGGGGAAATTGTGAATCTTACAAATTTCTTGTGTTTCTATATTCTATATGTGTGTGTTTGCCAGGGTGGTGAACCATTCTGAAATTTAAAATAGAATTTGAATTGGCAGTAAACATGATATAGAATTATAATTTAAATTTAAGAAAAAATTTCATATTCATGAAGTTCTTAAGTATAGTGCTTTACATGCTGCTGTTTAAACAGTAAGACACAAATGAGTTCTTGATTACTGAGAGCAGAAGAAAAGAAGAGTAAGACAAAAGGACTGGAGAGTTAGCGTGAGAATTAGGACATGGGGTAGCTTGAGTACTTGTCTTCTATTAGGAGTCACATGACATTGAACGTTTAAATTAGAATCTTGATTCCAAACACTTCCAGCTCCTGTAGTGTGAATTATACAGCCAAATATTTCATCATTCATGTAGAACAGCACCAGCCTTCAGCTTCTGCTCTGATAGATTCAGGGTCCAAAACGAACAGTCACCAAGTGCAAAAATATAAACTAGACTTTACCTGCCAGTTTGCTGGTAACTTTGTAAGAAATGGTGTGAACCTACTCGTTTAGAATAATAGTAGAGTATATAAAAACTATAAAAAGTAGCACAAATGAAAGTATGAGAATTACAGTAAAAAAAAAGTAGTTAAAAAAGCGTTACAGACTACTGTGCAGTCTCACAACTAGCTTCATGAAATGCATTCTGGAATGCTTTTCAGACAGTATTAAAAGACTTCATATGTATGCTGGGCACTTGTTGGCTGCTTTTCCTTCACTATCCAGTCCAACTCCTTAATTTCATTTTCTCTTGAAATTAAATTTTACATGGGCACAATTTATCTTTGTCACCAAAAGTTATTTCAAGCAGTCAGTTATGCAAAAGACAAATGTCATGTAAAAGGTTATTTTAAAGTTTCCTGTTTAGAATTTAGACTTTTAGTGTTAATGACAAACACAATTTTACATCCAAACAGGTGCCGTGTTCTCTCACCCTGTGAGTGTAGCTGCCTGAGTGGGAGCAGAGGTGTGTGTGTGTGTATATGTGTGTGTGTGTCCGGGCTGACCACCTGTCACTGAATAATGTCTCTCTAATGAAGAGTGGACACATTTATTTGACAGCATCTTATGACATTTTCAGTTTATCTCGGTGACGTGGTATCACAGCTTGCTAGGATCGATGACTAGCATTTGGTTTTGACGCAGCATGCTACACACACACATTCTGAGACTGTCATATCTCCAGGCGTTGCCAGTTATCAGTGATGTTTGTCACCATATTAGAAGTGTAAGAAAAAGTACAACACCTTCATTTTGATATTGAAAATTGGCTGACACTGTAAAACTGGTCTTTACAGAGGCTTGAACATAATGCTGACGGCTTGGCAGCTTTGACAAATTGGTTCAGCACACGTTTCATTGGTAAATGTCATGTAGCATTTCATAATAAATGATTCTTTTTGTAGTATGTACACTATTGTAGCATGGCAGCAAAACGTTAGTACAGTAAATATAGTAGGTATTTTCCTCAGGAATGTTTAGCTTGGAAGTACGGCTAAACATTTAAAACCAACATGAACAGATAATAAACATTTAATTAACGTACACTATTTAATCAAACGTACACTATTAGCTGCAGACAAAGTTGTCGAATTGTCCAGGCAAACCATAATCTTTTAAAACCACCACAAAGCTGAAATGTTTGCATTAGCACAGCTTGATTCTGTGAGATACAAAATGTCAGAAGTTTTTAATTGGAATGTGGGCGGAGAGAAAACTGCGTCATTGTAGTTTATGATAAATTGAACGTCTCATCGGTGTTAATTGTACAAAAAGCTGTATGATTAACCGCTATTTAGACACTTAGAATGTCTACACAACCACACACAAACCCACACACATTGCCTTGATATGGTATTTATTTTATCCAAGCCCACCCTCACTGTAATCACCCTCAAGGATTATTAACCTGACATGTGTAACCGAGTAACTACAAGACTGAAACAATAGTAAACACTGTGGTAATATATCTGTAAAGCTAAACTGCTGTTAGGAATCTCTGGTGCTAGTAAGTGTAAATTCCCATTTTAATGCACCTCAAAAAGTGGCATCATTTTTGCAGTGCTGCACTGTGGGCTTGTTACCAGTAAGTGGTGCTGATGTACACTGGTTAAGCCGGCAGTCTGGTACTGACTCTGATGTAGCTGCATGGTTTAACTTAAGCAGTTAAGCATCAGTTTTTGTGCGTAAGGCCTCTTGTTTTGATTAAATGTGACTAGGTTGGTTATAAATAGAAATCTTATTAAAATAATGAGCTTCGGTTATCCACAAGCTACAGGCTGTTGTTCTGCTGTTTTTTTGCACAGTTCTGAACCTATTACAGAATTATGGAATACAGTCTATTCCTCATTTCTTGTTGATTACATTCTTAGAATGTTAATAAGAGACAGTCTGCTATATTAATTGTCAACTCGAATGGTTTAAAACTGATTGTTCTGATTCTATATTCTGATTGGATAAGCAGTGCTTAAATCTGTTGTTAAATAGCTTATATACACATACCTGTGTCCTCACTCTGTGTTAAATAGCACCCTCAGCACTTGCTTATTTATTTTAGATCGAGTCTAAGCTTCGTGGCCGGACTGTTGGCTAATCACCTAACAGTAAATGGAGGAATTGTTTACTCCTTTTACTCTAGTTATTATTAACAAATGTATCTATTTACTGAACAGTGGTGTGTTTTATAATATTGTTCGCATTATACGTGTCTTTCTTTGGGCTGTGTGGGGTAGTTTTAGGTTGTATTATCAGGGGTAGCTTTTGAATGATTTGATCATGTTGAGAAAATGCAGCTGTCATTTAGACATCCATTCCACTGATTGGGGGTTAAAGCAGAGCACTCATTGCCCAGCTGTCCATGGTTTGATTGCTTTTGCCTTGAGCAGAGGATGCTGTCAACTTACCCAGCCAGTTAAATCATCAGTTGACAAAGAGCTTCCTCACATACACACACACAAACAGTCTCTCTCTCCACTCTTATTCCGACTGTGCTCTCTCTCTCTGCCTCTCTCTCTCTCTCTCTCTCTCTCTCTACTCTTATTCCCACTGGGCTCTCTCTCTCTCTGTCTCTCTGTCGCTCTCTCTTTCTTGCCACTGTTATTCCCTACTGTGCTCTCTCTCTCTCTCTCTCTCTCTCTGTCACTGTTGCTAAACATAAAACATGCCTAGTGTCTACAAGTAGCCAGCATTACCCCTCTCTCCCCACTCTTTCTCTCTCTCTGACGCACACACACACACACACACATAGCCCTCTCACTGTTGAGAGCACACAGCTCAGATACCATCCAGAGGAGCGCTGCTCACCACAGCTGCGTCCTCCTCTTCTGCTCCCCGAAACCGAGCAGAGACACAGGGAGGTGAGTGAGGAAGAGGAACACATCTTCGGGATGACAGCTTACCTGAGCAAGCAGCAAAGCTGCTGCGCGGAGATGCACGGGCGCGCAGGAGACCGCGGTGGGGGTGAGATGCCCTGCGCCTGCAGCTGGCAGCATGATCCTCAGCATGGATACAGCTACCACCCATCACCCTCACCCTCTCCTTCAACGTCCACCCTACCCCGCCAGCGGGCCAAACTCACGGCCTCACGTTCCGAGAGTTCCTGGAGAAGTCCCAGCCGCGGTATATCACGCACCAAGGGGGGTAGCTGCGATCTATGGGCGGACTGCAGTTGCCATCCGAACAGCTGGCACGAACCGTACCAGGTAACCGGTGCAGTTTGTGGATAAGTACAAGAGAGATGATGAAAACAGGAGCATTATGGGTAGTCTGATATGGGGGTCAGTGAAAAGTGATTAGTGGACAATGAGTGAAGGGTGGAAGACAGCAGAAAGGGTGGTTAAAGTCTCAACACAGCAGCATGTAAGATTTGAATAATAATGTTTTTTCTTAGTGTGTGTTAGTTTTTAAGCACTAGTCTAGCTGAGGTGCTGAATTCTGATAAAACGTGCTGTGGAAACTGCTTGAAATGGGAGCTGAACTGAGCATGCTCTGAATTTAAATGCAGGTGCTTGTTTAATGTTCAGTATATGGTGATCTGTGTCATGTTTTTTGTGGAGTGGCTCTATATGATGTTTTTGCTAGAAAAGGGAAGGCAGGAAGTGTGTAATCCTAGTTTACCTACACTGAAAGTTTTGTCATCGTGTACACATGTTGTTTCACATTTTTTTTATTCTGTGGAACACTAAGTGAGTTATTTATAACAAAATGTCTAAGCTGCTCTTTTTTATACATTGAAGAGAATGGTGACTACAATGGCTAGCTTTTTAAAGCATGTTTTTTGTTAGTGACCACGTTAGTCTTTTCCTTACACAAGACTATCATATGGCTTCAGAAAACAACAAAAATAGCATAAAAGTCATATTTTATGGTGCTGATGTTTATTGTCCCTTATGGAGCTTGACAGCCCCTATAGTTTACTTTTATTGTATGCTATAGATGGCTTCTCAGGCATTCTGCTAAACTTCTTGTTTGGTGTTCCATTTAAAAAGAGAAAGTCGCATGAAAGAGATTGTTTTTATTTTGGGGTGTCTGTCCCTTTAAATGCATTCTTCCCCATAAGTTCATGCTATTACCGGAGCTCTCAATCTGTCATTGTATTTCTTCTTTGTTGTTTGCTTACAACTTTGTACACCACTAACAGACACAAGATGGCATTCAGTGAAACTCTGTGCATGCGAAAGAAGGATTCAAAGAGAGATTTAAAGGTGCAAAATCAGGCCAATGCATCACACCGCATCAAATGCACTAACACAACTGGATGTTGCGCTGCGCAGACCTGTTTGTTTGTGTGCGCATTTTAACTGCAGTAGCACATATCTCCGCAAGTTTGTGTTTAAACTCTTGTGTTAAGTCTTGCATTAAAGCATTCAGTGCATGTGACGTTTAATTTGTGTTGTCACAATGCCTCACAACCAGCGCAGGATCTTTCTCATCTCTGTGTGGCAGATTCTCAGTCTATTTGTTTTAGTCTAAACTGCAAGTCAGGTTCCTCATGCTGAGTCCTATTTTTGTGGCAAGCAAAGTTACTGCCTATGTAGAACATCCCAAATCTGTCCCACATGATGTTCCAGTACAGTTAAGACGCTGCCTTAAGATGCAGCTGTCTAGGTAGGCAGCGAGGCAGCTTTTTGGGTTTTAGAACAGCTTGTATCTCTCTATGACTAACTTCTGTTTCAGTTTTTGTATATCTTTGACACCTACAAGAAAGCAGGCATTCATATGTTTACAGTACCGTATATACTATATGCATATATACAAAAATATATATATATATACATGGAGTCAACAGAGTTGTCTTTACTGAACCTTTGCAGTGTGTTGCAGGTTCTTGTGTTGTTGTCTCTGTAGTTCTGAGCTCTTTTAAGGCTGTTGTTCTGGAGTTTTTCTCCTTGTGCATTATTGACGGTGGTTTGATCGCTCTATGTATAGTTTGTGTGGCCTGAATTATTGAGAACTGTAAAGTGGGACAGAGAACAAGTTCTGAATGCTGTTGAAGGACCTCTGAGCTGCACACAACACATCTGCAGACCAGTCATGATTTATTGCCATCTTAAACGGCTGGTGATTGGGTGACACTATTTCTTGTAGTTTTCTCTGTTTAGTACCATTGCTACAGTTACAGTTTTGTCCAATGAGAACCTTATTAAATCTCCAGTGTCGTTTCATTTCCGTTCAGTTTGTTAGCAATCTTGCCTAGCGTTATTGTTTTAGCGAGGGGTCATTTTAATTTAGTCATTTAATTGAATTTGATTCACAGTTTGATTAAAATTTACATCTGTCTCTCTTTGGCATTTGTTCCCAGTGGAAGTTCTCACAGTTCAGGTGAACTGTAATTATTTCCCTCTGCTTATTAGCACACAATTAACCTCAGTGTTGGTGGGGTCCTGAGCTACAGCACACTGTATTAGTCATATTTTGGCTGAGTTGCGATGAACTTTACACACATTTGTAAATGGTAAAGAGATTTTCAGTTTTGTGGAATCTGCAATGTCCCATGATAGACTATTAAACATGTCTCAAAAGAGCTGCACTAACTGGAAAACTATTACAGAATCCGACAGGAATTTTCGAGCTATTTCTCGATCTTGCATTAAGCTGCTATACTATAATACACTATGCGAAAGAGATTTAATGTTTGTGGTTTGGACACACAACTGATATTTTATGTTATAATGTTGATTGGGAGCTGAGTCTGCAGTTGATTATGTAATGTCCTCACCTCTGTGCTTGGTCCTGCCACAGTCGACTGGCTGAAGAGGCCACTCGTGCTCTGCATCAGTCCATACAGAAGAACTTACAGACATAAAACAGCAGCCCCTTGAGCCTGTTCTGTCTGCACAGTGAATTATTGAACAAGAACAGCGAACAGCCCGTGTGTGTCAATCAAAGGCTTTTCCTGCCCAGTTCTTTCCAACTAATGATCATTCTGCTCAGCCAGGGGTTGAAATTTCCAAACAGCAAAAACAATCTGTTTACATCCTCTATAGAGGCCGCCGACGTACATTTCCAAGTGTGTTACATGTGTGTGTTACATTTGTGCACTTGTTAAAAGATTTGATCCAAAGTTTATGCGTTCCCTAAGAAACAATGATTATCATTCGCATAGAAGAGACGACTGTTAGGCCAACAGTCCAGTGCCCCTGCAGCCGATAAGCTCATTAACAATCCGTGATGTGCACAAAGATGCCCTCGTTCTAAATGTACCATGTCGGACTCCAGCACGAAGAAACCAATGCAGAATATTCTGTAGCACAATTAGTGTCATGAGGACATTTTCCTTTCGTCAGATGGTGATTATGCATGCACAGCTCCTCTGATCTTGATAAGGTCTTGCCATTTCTTCTGTCTCTGATGTCAAACTCACTGATGAGTAAACACAGTTTAGGTGGGAATGACAAGACCCAGTAAACCCAAAAGTTTGTGTATGTTTTATTTGCCATCGCTGTTTAATGTTGCGCAGTCTGCATCCAATAACAAAGAAGTACATACCTTGTAAATACTGTGGTACATTAATATGGTGAATACAACGAATGTGATTTAATGCCATGACATATATATTATATTACCATGGTAATACTGTCTGACATCATCACCTGTACGACTAGTGAGCTCATTTCCAGCGATTTATTTAAGTGTGCATAACAATTTTATAGGCTTTTATTAGATAATATCATTTATATAGTCCTGATAGTTCTGATAAACTTGTGCTCGTCTGGTGTTAATTA
The DNA here is from genome assembly GCA_036877575.1 of Botia almorhae. Taxonomy (NCBI): domain Eukaryota; kingdom Metazoa; phylum Chordata; class Actinopteri; order Cypriniformes; family Botiidae; genus Botia; species Botia almorhae. The sequence goes on along the minus strand of JAZGTJ010000176.1, from coordinate 54,732 downwards.
GAAATAAATCTGTATATCGTTAGCATAATGGTGACTGCAGTTGTCATATTTATATATAATAGCACCTAGCAGAAGCATATAACAATTGAACAATAATGGATTCACAAAGCAAATGGGGTTATGGCATCATGCTCAAGACAGTGTGGTATTTATTCATCACTTAATAAAAATCAAAGCTGACTATCTTCTGCCTTGCATTTTTGCAATGTCATCCTTGTTGAAAATAGCAGTCATTTTTCTAAGTGTATTTGTCTCAGGGGACGGCCATCTTATGACTCACTTTTTTGGAAAAGGCCAATATTGCTGTTTATTATCCAAAGAGATATAAAACTTAGCTTGTGCTCATTTACATTCTGTTCGTTTTTTATTTCCGCCCATTAAACTGTCAGATTTTGAGATAACACCACAATTATCACTCTTATAATCTCCTTTGTTTGTCCGCTACGGCATGATGGCTCACATCAGCAGATAATTGTATAGCTCCGGTTAGATGCCACATTTCTGTTATTGCTCTAAACAAAACACCTTGTGTCAGAGATGCCTACAGTATGCACTGTAAAGCAAACACATAATCTTTACTTAGAAGTCTAAAGACTGACTGTGTATCTCAATCATCAGTGACAATAGTTTTTAATTAATACTTTCAAACACTATCCAATATCCCTCTTTCTCTCCCTCTTCTCTCTCTCTCTCAGTCTCTGGTCTCTCTTTGATTAGGACTATAGTTCTGAAGGCTAGAGATGTATTAATGTAATCAGGGCGCAGTGAGCAGGGATAGCCTCAATCTTTGCTGTCGATCGATCTTACGGTAACAGCAACTGTCTCCTGGGGTTTTGTGTAGCAAACCATCTTGAAATGCTGCTGCTTCTGTGATGAGCCTCACAGTCTTTAGCTGAAGGAGTTTGTGTTGTGTGTGTGTATGTACCTAGCTGACCTTTCATTAATTGTTAAAGATAATGTAATTTCTGTGCCCCAAGATACACTGAACAGCACATTATAATGACTGTTTTCAGAGTTCCCAAACACTCCTCCTATCTGCCATTGGCTGGATAAGCAGCTAGTCCCCTAGCTGCCTCTTAACTCAACACAATGTTAGTAAAGCCAGTTTGGTTGTGTCTGGCTGGTCGGGGCGCTAAACCCCGAAAATGTTTTGATAGCATGTCATAGCCACAGTGTTTACACTTTTGTGAAAAAAACTGGTAAATCACTTAGTTGCCTTTTTATGCTGGGATAAGAGAAAATATTTGAACTGAATATTTACACTCCACCTTGAGGAACAGTGTAGATTTATTGCTGTTTCTTCCTCAAGATGTTGCGTACAGTAGCCTGATACAAAGATAATGTTTGAGTTTGACATTAATACAAGCAAGAGTAGTTAAACAGATGCTAAAATTATTCTAAAAGAAGGAAACATTCATCAAAGCCTTGTTCTAGGGGTCAATGTACACAGCCCTGACATGCAAATAAAGCAAGTTCTCTAATATCATTTCTCCTCACTCCCTAATATTTTCCTGTCACGTTCTACTAGAAATGTACATTAATCACACCTTAGACCACCTTTTCAGATGGATGTAGTTTGTACCGCTGGTGATGTACACTAGTTTGAAAAAACTGCTGTCACACCAACTAAATGAACTAAACTCAAGTCAAACAGCCTCCAGTGTGCACCAAAACAGTGTGAAGGGCCTCTTAGGGCCTCTTAGGTTTTCTTTCTGTCTCGCTGACATTTAACAATGATATAGTCACACATACACGCATAGATACAGAAACACAAGTTCTCACTTTACAGTGATCAAATATTAATAGTTAGAGTAATGGTTGACCTTTTCTACCACATTCAGAGCAATAGTTTGGATTATCACTTCGTTACACTGCACAATGATAGTGTGTGTGTGTGTGTGTGCGTGTGTGTGTGGATTGTAATGTTTGTAATGTGGATTGTAAATGAGTTATGAAAGATGTAGGCTTGTTGTCTGAGATAAAGATGTATATTTGTTTACATGTAGATATATAGAGGTATATTTACATGTTTGTTTGTGTTTGCACATGTATGTTTGTGTATGTGGCAGACATTAAACTTTGTTTTAAACCAGCCACACTGTCTATAGTAGCTCATCATGAAACCTCGACTGATTAGGAAAGTTTTGCATATAGCAATAGCTTCAAGCATCACAAAAATAGTACTTTACATGGAAAACAGCTTGATTTTATTAGAGTTTAGTGCAGTTTGACAATAAATATTTGTTAATTATGATAAGCATGATAAACATATGATAAACATATAACACACCCAAATATTAATAGAAAAAGCGCATTTTAATTACTCTCAACTAGTCTATATTTGGGCACTTTTCAACATTGAACAAATACATACATTTATTTATAATCTGCATTTTCTTGTCTTAGCCGCCATATGGACGCAAACTGTTCACCATTCATGCCATCCAAACCTTCCTTCCAATCACAATACACCTATGATCATACTCCCAAATGATGTCATGATTCTCTTTGTTGTAACCATTCATTAAATCAAAGCACCTGTGTGTGGATGTAAATATGGTTGTGTTCTATTGCAGTGGGGGGTGTTGTTGACTATTGTCTCATCATCATGGCATCGCTGAGCTCAGCAGGGCCCATCATGCTCTGCTGTGGCCATTAATACAAACTAAACCAGTTCATGCATCTCCAGTCCACTCTGATCTTTATCTCTTTATCTTTCCCTCTCCTCCCTTCATCTCCCTCTTCCTCTCTTTCTCTCTTTTCACAGGCAAGTCCTGCTCCAATAATTGTCAACACGGACACTTTGGAATCTGTACCTTACGTGAGTTTCATTTTTCATTTATTTATTCTTTGTTCATGACATTTATCTAGCTGTGCGCGCGCGTGTGTGTGTGTAGGATCCCAGTTGTGTCATTGCAAATCACCCACTTGATGAGATCAGTGCCAATGCACATGTTTGTGTGTGTGTGTGTGTGTGTGTGTTTGATTTTTATATCAAAATGATGATCATTTGGTGGTGAATGAGTCTAACATCCTTTTTTTTGCGTTTTTTAAAATTAGTGTCCGTTATCGGTCTCTGTACTGCACAAATAAGATCACCCTATTTAATGATTGATGTCTTTTCATAAATAAACCAGATAAAGAGGCCAGTGATTAGCTGTGGGTTTAGATTAGCATGAAGGCTTTTCTTTTATGGTCTTGCAATATTAATGTTCTGTCACTGCTGTGGTCTGAATGGAACATCTGAGAGTGATTTGATGACATAGATGAATGGTTTGAAACAGGCAGGTCTTGGATCAAGCAGACAGTGGGCCTTTGGAGATATAAGTTTCAAAACCTAGTGAGCTGCCTACCTAGACAGCATTTTATGATTATAGGCACACTGCTGAGGAAAGGTAGGCAGAAAAAATTTGCTTCCTTATAAGATATCTTCATTTTGGATTAATTTTAAGGTAACATCACATATATACATTTGTGGATATAACAACCCCACAATGCATTGTGGCAAGATAAGGGGAAAATAAACCATCCAGGATGGTAGATGGGGTTTAGAGAATTTTCATTGTAAATATAATTTGTAAATATTATTTTATTGTGTCTGTTATGTATTTTAGTCAATTTTAACAATGTCAGTCTCTAATCAGTTTGAGTTTTCCATAATTTTTACACGCTATTTGCATGATATGTAAAGTCACTGCCTATGTGGAGCATTTTAAATCAGGCAATTATAAGATTCCATTTCAGATTCCATTTGCCTTATAAGAAAGCTGTCTGTGTAGGCAGTAGACAGCAAGCCCAGTTTTGGATCAGAGCTACAGGGATGGATAAATGTGGGAGGGAAAGCATGATTTGAGCACATGACAGAACAGGTGAGTTATTGGCTGATGTACTGACTGAACGAAAGAGCACAGAGGGAGAGAGGAGTTGTGAATGAGACACTAACACAGAGAGATACGCAGCTGGCATAAAGCACAGAGAGTACACACACACACACACCTTAACCTTTAGTGGGTTGAGGCAGGTTTTGTCTGCCTCCTACAAGCTCCAAAATAATCCACTTCCTGTTTTATGTTGAATGTAGTAAGGACAGCCATTTTAAAACGGCAGAGCATTTCCTATTTGTTCTGCATAGAGAATTATAAATTACATCTCTATAACACCTCAGTGGTTTTTCCTGGACAGCAATGAGATTAAATGGAGGGACAGTAAGACTATTGCAACTGAAAGATCCAAAAAGGATTCAAGTAATCTTGTGTAAACCAAATTCTCCAGGAAACAAATGTTTTTTGCAACACCAGTCACAGTGATTTCTCCAGTAAAGCAGGTGTTTGACCTATTAACTTACTTTGTACAGTAGTTCTATCCCTAAATCTTCTGGGCTGCCTTACTGTCTCCTGCCCGCATAGCCAGCTTCCTTCTAAGGGACCATCCTAGGCAAAAAAAGGAGCTGATGCTAAACATGCCCATTACACACATATTCATATGCTGTGCTTGTTTGGTACACCTGGTTTACTTTATCAATATGACAAAATGTGACACGTGTTATTTAAAGCAGGTTTAACAGATAAAGTTACAAAACTTTGCAATTATCTGTTGATGCTTATGAAATTGTAGAGAGATGCTGGAACTCGTGAAGATGCCTATTTAAGCTGCATACAGGAGAAAAATGCCACAATTACTTTGATGTAAATGAAAATAAAGCTGTGACGTACAGTACATATATCTGTGAGGTGTAGCGCTGTCTTGTGCTATTGTGTACTTGAATAGCAGAAAATTAGCCAATGAAACACTGAAAATTAAAACAAAAACATGGAACATGTTTAAAACATTAAAACATTCAAAAATACATGTGACATTTTGTAGGCGCTTAAGGCAGTACAACATACCGCACATCTGTCTTTCTCAGAACCTCATTTTATTCACGTCAAATTAAATATTGTTTTTCAGAGTGTAAGTCCCTTCTGACAAAGATTAATAGCCATTAAGCCAAAAGCATAGGCTGATGTTGCACAGTTACTCTGTCTGAGATTCATTACGGTTGAATAGCAAGGTGAGGTATTTAAATGAGCATCCATTCTTTCATTTTAATTGCCCCACTAGTAGGACAGTAGAGTGTATGTTGCCACTCACTCAACAGGACAAGAGTTGCTAAACCCTGAGCCAGTTGCCTAGTGACTCAGCAGAGCCACTAGTGCATATGAATATCAGCCTTGGGCCTAAGTGCCCTGGACTCAAGACAAACTATTGCATGTCCCTACTGTAGTAACACTGTTCCAAACAATTATTTCTAAACTGGCCTAATTGGTCATAACTGACATGTCAATACAGCATATTTAATTTACACATGCATATGAAGTTAACACTCGTTTGTAATCACCCCTGTTGGATTGAAATCTGACTCCTCGTGTTTTTTGTACTTTTTAAGATTAGGTGGCAGAGATTTAATCTCTGCTGTTCAATAATGTAGTTAAAAGGTAGTATATTTGTTGCCAGTTTTGCGTAAGCATTGATATACTGTTTACAAATATTTACATATAGCAGGGACAAAATCTTTACCTTTTTAACATTGACTGTAAGAGACATCAGATTGTCAAACAAGAGAAGTCGGATGCATTTATTTATTGTGTGTAACAGTTGTTGGTTCATAGTGCTAATTAGTCCACGTGGATGTGTATTGAGGAAACCAAATTATGTCACAGCCTTTGGGATATTGTGTTTAATCACCACAACAGACATAAGCATGCCATCCCAACGGCCAGTAAATCCATAGAAAAAGCCAGTGAGATTTGTTTTAAATGAAATGGCCCAGTTCCTGCATTGTAGTCAAACAGTTGTCATGGAAACACAACCCGCTATGCGTCGTTTTGTACGAATTGTGTGGCAGCACACGTCTGTGCATGTCGTACGTTTGCGAATTTAAGTGCCTCAACATTAGCAGTGACTCACCAGTTTAATGTGAGCCTTTACACCCCGGATGCTACATCGTGACCTCCCCCCTCTTCCCTCCTCCCCCCCTCTGCAGCTGCACTTTCTCCTGATCTCCAGCAACTCGCATTTGCAACGCCACACAGCTCAGAATGCTAATGCCAGTCAAACCCAAATAACGGGGTCACTTCTTCAGAGGAGCAGATGGGTAACTGGGTTTTTATGACTTTAAGTTATTAATACAGTGACTTCTTCAAACTTAACAATCAAATGAAGTGATTATTAGTGTCTTAAAGACATAGTTCCTCCAAAATTAAAATAGTCACTGTCGTTATTTACTCACGCTGTTTCTAACCCAAACACAAAAGGAGCAATAATAACGTAATGAGATGAGCGTGTATACATAATGACAGAATGTTCATTTATGGGTGAGCTTTTCCTTCAGTAAAAGTTTCTGATGGAATGACTTTGCCAGACTTCATAAGCGATATTGTGATCTGATAAGAACTGCCATTGTTAATGATTTCATTTGCTCAGTGTTATTGGCTTCTCATGGCCACCCATCAGTTATAACAATCTCACTGATTGTGTTTGTGGTGCTCTGTGAGAGCTGTGGTGGATACAGGATGTTCTGGAGAGCTCTCACACGCCTGTTGATGAAACTGCAGAGAACCGTCTGGGCTTCCGGGACCCTGATTAGTTAGTGTCAAACACTCTGACTTCCAAAATAAACAAAATGGTCTCATGGAGAAGACATGATTATGTGTGAGAGAAAATAGATGGAAGGCGTCATTCTGTGACCGACTAATAATGTTACTGAATCTGCCTGCATGATACACCGAGATTCATTAGAGAAATATGTGAGTTTTTCTGTTTAAAGTGGAGTAGGATATTGACATTTGGTTAGTAATTTGCTGTTGACATCTGCTTGGTCCTCATGTGGATGGGCAGGTGTAGTCTGGAGGCCTTTATCTGATGCTGTAAATGAAAGGTCATGTCGCTCTGATGAGAGAAATGAGGCAGTATTCATCTCTCTCTCTCTCACTTTTTCTCTCTCTTTCTCTACTGAACAGCTGAGGTGGCTCAGGCATAAACATGTCGCTCTGAGGAGAGAAGTAAGACAGTATTCATCTCTCTCTTTCTCTCTGTTCCTCTCCCTCTCTCTGCTGCTGAGGTAGCTTGGGCAAATACAGGCTTGTTTACTGGATTTTTAATTAGCCATGAATGACATGGCAAATTTTAAAAAATTTCAAAATGTAAAACATTCATGCTTGCTTTTAAATCTTAAGGATTATTGAGATTTCACTCTAAAAAATGTAATATTTTAAAGGAATGGTCCTTTTAAGCCATATCGACAGTGTTTGTCGCTTGCTGTTGATCACAGCATACGTTCCATGACATGAACGACATTCATTCCGCGTTTACAGTGGATGTATATGGAACCACTGCATAATATAACTTGTATTTTATAGATTCATGGTACATCATGCATTGACACAAAATATAGATTGTTTGTAGTTTTGCATCTGGTCTCAAAACATTGTATTTTCTTAAGCATCAAGTATCAGGTCCCTGCAGCGCGTTTGAAGCATACAGAACTCAAACCTGTTGTAAGTGCTGTAATTATAAGTGGGTGCATGGCTGTGTTTCGGGAGGCTCTTTGGTGCCTAACAGAGCACAGCGTGCTTAAGATTGGCTTATTAAAACATAATTAAGATGAAAGCATCCAATCAAACACAATGATGACTCTCATTTAAAGATCAACTTGAAATTTGATTACTTATCTTTCAATACTGTTCCTACCTGTGTGCAAATTTATCTCTAAAGGGCTGGTCGAGCCAGAATTTCAGCCCCTGAGACCCTATATGTTGTACGAGCAGATAAATGATTATGGATTTTAGTGTCCGGACTCAGATTTAGTCAATTACAGCCGAGGCAGTGAGCTGAATTCCAATGAGAATCACTGTCTGCTTAAATTGTATGAAAGAACAGTTACTGTTTTCATTCAAGAAGGAGCTAAATGCTAATGCTTTTAAGAGGGTGTTTGGCTTAAGCTGATGTACACAGCATCACTTTAGTAATAACAGCAGATTTAATTTTTATCTTTAGCTATCACAAAGTGTTTTGAACTATAATAAACCTCTATTTATGTTGTCTTCCTGCATAGATCCACAGTGTCAGTGTGTCATCGTGGTTAGATGTTTAATGCGACAGTGAAATGGTCAATTGGATGAAACGCGTCTAATGGGATTTTATTTTCTTCCCCAACAGGTAAATGGGACGGAAATTGAATACGAGTTTGAAGAGATTACATTAGAGCGGGTAAGTGTCTCTGTCTCCTGTCTCTCTCTTTCCCTCCGCATGTCTCTGTCTAACACACACTGTACATACATAGATACATGCTTTAGGCATCAGCCCAGTGTTGTGTTAGACGCTATGGCATGTTTAATGCTCATGTAGAATCTTCTGCTTGGTAACCCAATCACTCACAGCTCGACATGTGAACATGATCCGTAATGGAAATAACATAATCTAGAATAAAGAATCATCTTTTTATTAAATGATGAATTGGGGTTAGATTTGTCTGGTCGTGCTTTTGGCAAAAGAGAGTGTTACTGTAAGAGATCTTTTTTTTAGATTCTTGTGTAATTATTTATAGTTTTTTTGGCCTCATTTTAATTGAGAGACTACGTAGAATATTTATACTGCTTTAAAACATTTGTCACACTGCGGGACTATGCAGAAAGGCTAAAAGAGAAAAGAACCTTTTAAAAACAAACCCAGAAATATGCACGTTCCCTGATTTATTTTTAGCCTAAAATGTTGATGTTGCATTTAAAGGTTAATGGATATGCTGACAACCACACACACATTAATAATACTTAACATTTCAAGGGAACACTTTTACTTAATATAATAATAACGTACTATAACACTGTATGTCATAATAGATGATAATACAAGATAATTGCGATAATGCAATTCTACATAACATATTCATATGTTACACACATATATATACTTTAATTTCACATGTATAAATTGTAGTGCAGTATATGTATAATGCATTTGTACATAAACATCACAGAAGTCTCTTAATTGGGCCACTGGATCTGCTTTATTTGCAAGTGAAAGCCTGGAGTGAACAGTACAGACAGTGAGTGAGAGAGAGAGAATTAGGCTGCAGATGACGTTCTGGCAGTTGCAGAACTAGTCATCGGATCCACATGACTAGACACAGAACACGGACAATAGCAAAGGTCAACCAGACCTGTGGGAGCACAGATTTGTCTGTCCCTGGAGCCAAGAGGCTCAGAGTATGTTTTGGGGTCTCTGCAGGCTAAACTGAGATTACGAACTATAAAATTTGATAAAAGTCAAGGTGATACAGTTACTCTGCTGCTAGGGGCTAATCTGTTATTGTCTCTCTATCTTAATCTTTTTCTCTCTCTCTCTCTCTCTCTCTCTCTTACTGACTCGGTATCTCTCTTAACCATGTGGTTTCTTTGAGTGTTTTTTTATTGCCTTAGTTATACCTTTACTCAAAGTTCCTTTTTCCTCCTCCTCCTCTATAGCTTTACACAATAGATACAACAGTACAGATGTAAAAATATTTGTTTAGTGAGGTAAAAATATATTTGATTTTCACTATAAAGAAATTGTTTTTTAATAAAGGTGTAAAAACCTGTTTCAGCTATATTCAATGTCAACTGTATTTTGTAATTAATGACTATAAGCTTAAAGTAAATCTGATTTTGTACCTTCATCCTTGGTTCGATTACTTACTCGATTACTCATTAAAGATGCAAAGTGCACCGTCTTGTATCTCTGATGCCTAAAAGTCTATATTTTATTCCGTCATAAACATGTCACTGTTTAAAATTAGACATGGTAACAATTTTATGTCTATTTACGTCTTAGTAGAGATATTAGTGTTAAATATGGCTCTAGCCCCGACTGCGACACATTTCGAGTTGCGAGTTTGCATTGCTTAGAGGCGCATGGCTTGGCAAACTGTAAACACCAATGAGTCACAGAGAATCAAGTGCACCACTTAGAAAAATAACATTGCGCTTTTCTACCCTCTCCTTCTCTGTATGCAAACTGTACATAAGGAAATGACATCATTAGTATTCTCTCAAATATTCTCTCAGATGACTGATAAGGCTTTCAAGCGGTTTTGTGCATGTTTCCTCAGGGTAACTCTGGATTGGGGTTCAGTATAGCAGGTGGTACAGATAACCCTCACATCGGCGATGATCCTGGGATCTTCATCACAAAGATCATTCCTGGAGGAGCAGCGGCAGAAGACGGCAGGCTCAGGTGGGCTGGTCTTTCCTTTCACAACTGCCTGCACACATACATTGTCTATACAAGATTTAAAGTAAACATGAAGTCAAAAATGACAGTATTTACTCTTTTAATACATTAGTCTAGTTATATCTTTTATCAAATTATTAAATTTAGAATGATAAAATTCCTCCTCCTCATATAGCAAAATACTTTATCAGGACATTATGATACAGCTTATTGCTTCACTGAACTATTCCTCTTTCTTCTCTCTCTTTCTCTTCCTCCATCTCTTATCCTCTCTCTCCCTCTTTCCATCTATATCTCTCTGTGCTGTAAATGATTGAAGCTGGCTGTTCATTACCGTCCTAATGTCTCTCAGGAGAGCTGAAGTACCTTAAGTTTAGTGCTGACAGCCGCATGCTCTGACCGCTGGGCACTTTAAAAAATTTACCATCCGCAAGGTCTGAGGTAAAGTGTGTGTATGTGACAAACAGTCCTGACCAAATCACTTCCAAATCATGTCAGTCTTCTGTGGGGGAAACACGTATGCCTTATACATTTTATTAAGATTCAGACATTCGTTTTTAATTGTTAACATTTATTTTGAACGAAGCATTTTTTGGTGAAATATGCAGTTGTTTGTTCCTGAAAGCAAGAGCTCAGATGTGGATTTTTGCTCAAGTCCGTTGCTTCTCAGGTTTTTCTCCTCGGAATCTCAAATCTCTTTAATTTCAGATGAGCTCTCAGCCTTGTCTCAAAATGGTCTCATTTGCCAAAGGTGACTATCAAAGCCTTAAAGCTCAAACATTTTCAATCCTGATTAAAAGTTAACAGTTAACTAGTAGTTTAGTAGTTAACTGTTTTCACACAATACAATGTTCCTCTGGCTATTTCTGAACAGGTCGAAGGCTGTTTAATTGATAAGCAGTGAGCTGCAGTGCTTTTGTATAGATGGAAGTATTTGAGATTCATGTCAGGACCAATCGGAAGTTGATTGAGAGGGCTGTTTTATTAGAGGGGGGCATAATTAGATTGTGCTGGAGCGACAGCAGATCTTCCTGTGTTTTGTATGCACGTGTGTGTGTGTGTGTGTGTGTGTGTGCGCTCTGAGCAGCTGCGTGTGACAGCCCTGCCTAAACCTCTTGTCTCGTTCTGCTCTGTGTCTCAGCTGTTCTCTTTAATATTCTTCCTCAATCAGCTCTGTGAGGGCCACGGCTTTGAGCATCCCCGTCTTCTGCTATTTTTCTAAGGGCCAAATTCACAGAACAGTGGTGCCACTTCTGTTTCAGTGCATAAACCTTCTTATTATTTACCAAATACCTGCAGTTCAGTTAATCCAGGTGCCTAATGTGCTGAAAGAGCTACACTGGTTATATAAATCATTGTTATTTCTTTTAGCACTAGGATCTCTGCTTCCTATGCAAATTGGACTTGTTATAGATTGGGTCTTATTAGCAAGATAGCACTCGGCTTATTTTAACACTCATTTAAAAACCTGGTTTGCAATGATGGATTGTGGCGGCCTCCTCAATAAGAACTAAATTATGTTCCTGATTTCATAAATCTTTCAGTGAATCAGCGGCTAAAACAATACAGATTGTGTTGAAATAAACAACGTTATCAGTGTGCTTCTTAGTAATTATTAATCGTTCATAATAATTTCTCTGTTCAGTATCTCAACATCTCTCTCTTTCCATTCCACTTCCCCATATTCTTTGTTCTCATTCTTAAAAGAGTAAGACACTTTGAATGCTCGCCAGTACACCGTGATTGATTTATTGTGAGTCGAGGTGAACAGCTTTTACAGAAGCAATTACATCGTGTAGCGTTTTTTCTGCTGTACCCTTGTTTGACTTTGGGAGTGCTGGAAGTGGAACGAGCTTCTGATGCAAGATTTAAAGAATGAAATATTCTAGGAGCGAAGAAGAAAACTGTTTATTTGTTTTGGCTGTTAAAAAATGTATAGATATTTGATATATTTTATTTCATTACAATGTATATCGTAAGTTAAACATTCCATACATGTTGGTATGGAATAGTGATTCTAAGACTCAGTTACAACGTACAATGTGTACAATTGTGTGCTATATATTGCTATAGACCAAAATTTTGAAAAATATCTTTAATGTATATATAAATATATGTATGGCTTATATCGCCCCTCTCTAGTACTCATGATCCCAGCCATAAGCTTCAGCCATTTCATGTTTTCTTTAGAGGGTGTTGTGTTTAAAGACAGATCCCACATCACTGCTCCATTTTGGTGTTTTAGGACTTCAGAAGTACTTCTCCAGACTAACTTTTGTTGTTCAGCATTATTCAGCTCTATAATGATTTGCATATATACACATGCGCGTGTGAGTGTGCGATGAGCTCATGTTTGCCGGGTCTCAGCTGCTCAATCTGAGCATGCCCCAGGAGATGACTGTCCTTGGACCACAGGCTGCCGTGATCTGGAAATCTCGGCAGGAGGTTCAACACGCACCGAAGACTTCAGGAAACTAACTCCTCTCTCTTCCTCCTCTCTCTTCCTCCTCTCTCTTCCTCCTCTCTCCGCAGAGTGAACGACTGCATTTTGCGTGTGAATGATGCAGATGTCTCGGAGGTATCTCACAGTAAAGCGGTGGAGGCGCTGAAAGCGGCCGGATCGATCGTACGGCTCTACGTGCGCAGGAGGAGACCGATGCTGGAGACCATCACCGAAATCAAACTCATAAAAGGACCAAAAGGTTTCCAATTTTACAATTACTGTGAAAACCATCTGTCACCTGAGCAGTTTGTTGCAGTTTTTTCTAACTGCCGGTGAAAAAGAAACGGTTTATTTCAAGAGGCTGTACAATAATATTTGTTACAGGATCAGAGTTCTTTTAAATTTAAGTAGCTTCTTAAATGTATTCCTTAAAATCTGTAAAAAAAAAAGTGCATTACTTTTCCAATTATTTGCTAGAAAAATTTACATGTTTGGAGGTGAGTGGTATTGTATAATTAAGGTGTGCTAGCAGCGTGCTGAGCATTCTGGGTAATTTTAGAGTTCTATAAAGCATGTCATGCTTATCAGTAACATACATACGTAACTTCCTTTTCCATTTTTAAACTGCTGGTAAATAAAAACAAACCTATAATTAGTTACTTTTCAATGAGAAATGCAACAATATTGTAAGACGTTAAAAGTAACATTCCCCAACACAGCTTGTGTGCACACTGATATTGTCATAAAGACAAATGAAAAACTAAACAGAAGTTCATGAAGGGCCGTGAGTTATCGATATTGTGTCTCTGGCTTTTGTGATTCTGTTATTTGTTGATTGTTGTTTTGATGGGGCAATAAACAGTTATATCCTAAGAAACACTCGCAGCTTTGATGCATTATTCAAAGCGCAGAGAGGAAGGCACATCACGCTCATACTTGCACAAATTTGGAGGAAGTGCTTTGGGCAACATGCACGCTCCACATCCAAAACACCATTAACACACTCTACAACACTTATTTTCTCCTCTAGGGGACAGGAGTGTAGGTAATGTTGCAGGAAAGTGCACAGATTTCACTTTAAAATATTGTTTTGAGTGTGTTTTTCTAGTAGTCAATGAATGAATGTTCTTTCCAACTCTTTAGGGACATTTTGGCTCCTAAAATGAGTTTTTTACAATTTGTCTGCTAACAGTGTCCAACAGTGTGTGTAACTGCCTCACAGGAGAATTACCATCAGTGTCATTTCCATCACATCTGAAATGATCATTCATTCTGTAGTGGAAATGACATTTTAAACATTTATTGGAATAAAATGACAAACTCGGTTATAGATGTTAAACAATGGTGCCCATAGTTTAAGAAACAGCCATGTATTATCATGCAGGGTGGATTCTGCTCTGTTTTCTGTTGAGAGAATGAGGTGAGGTTGGGATGATAAATTAGAGGAAGGGTTTTGCTGTCACTGTGTCTGTAGGGACACAGCTCACCGTTTTGCTACATCCTTTCTTAAATTCCCACAGGGCTTGGCTTCAGTATTGCAGGTGGTGTGGGCAACCAGCACATCCCTGGAGATAACAGCATTTATGTCACTAAAATCATTGATGGGGGTGCAGCCCAGAAGGACGGCAGGTTGCAGGTTGGAGACAGACTTCTCATGGTAAGTCACATTGACCTTCAGCCTACAAAAAAACGCAACAGGGTGTTCAGAAATGAGGTGTTAATTGATGCTGCTGTTTGTATTGTTTTTTGGTGTTAAATTTCCTTCTTAAAAGCCTAATGCACAGAGACAACCATAAGAACATTGATTTCAACACTGCATCCATAGCGATACAGGTTAATCACAATCCCGACGTTTCACTCCAGTCTCTGTGTCAAACCCCATTGCTTTTAATCCACAGGGGCTGTTAAACTCTTTTAAAGCTGAGTTTGATTTAATTAGCAAGATCGGCGCTGTGTGTAATTCACTGGGCAGGACACATTTGGCAGCGCTGATTCGCCATTGACCACTAGAGCGTAACTGTTTACATAATACTGGATTCCACACTTACCATTTGTGTTTCTCTCTCTCTCTCTCTCTCTCTCTCTTTGATCCTCTCTCGCCCAGGTGAATAACTACACTCTAGAAGAGGTGACCCACGAAGAAGCAGTGGCCATATTAAAGAACACATCAGATGTAGTTTACCTGAAGGTTGGGAAACCCACTAATGTCTATCTGTCAGACCCTTATGGGCCTCCTGATATCACACACTGTGAGTTATTTTTACAAGGTTTATTCCTTAAAATGTGATGGATAATTATGCCATATGTAATCCAGAATAATGCTCTAGATATTGTGTAGTGTTATATAGAGTTTTATTGGCAGAAGTGTTGATTGGCATTATGATTATCCAATAAGAGATGACTTATGAGTGATTGAAGACTTATGAAGAGCTGTGAGTCTTGTATATAACGTAACCTCTCTCTCTCTTTCTCTATTTCTAGCATTCTCACCCGCAATGGAAAATCATATCTCTTCCCCCGGAAATAACGGCACTCTGGAATATAAGTCCAGTCTTCCGCCCATCTCCCCCGGCCGATATTCCCCTCTGCCCAAGCATTTGCTGGGGGAAGAGGACATTAACAGGTTGGATGGTTTTTCCTTCCTACGGTAATTCCCTCCCTCTCTACCAGACACCACTGCCCACAGGTAGACTGCGTGTAACCCCTCCCTCCATGTGTCCTCCAAAATCCAAAAGACAATTGAAAAACATTATCACACCTAGTGATGAGATTGTTTTGGGATTTGTTGCCCCTGTGTGATTTCCCCCATCTTGTTAGTTCTGCACTGTTATCTGTTCCTGGATTTCTAACAGTCCTGCTAAAATGTTTGTTATGAATGTGTTGTATTTATATAAGATGAGTGGACAAGCTGAGACACGCACTGATGTTATTAAACTGTGACTCAAGCCAAATCTAAACACTGGAATCAAATAGATACTTTGACGATGGGCAATAACAGTGTATAATGATCCAGTGGCCACAAATGACCCTGAAACTCTCTAATCGGTGATGATATCAGTGCACACAGACAGTGTGAAGTTGTTTGCGCATTGGGGTGTATTTTGAGAGAGCATATGTTTAGGACTGCAGGGCTGGAGATGTGTTTGGTTCACTGCAGCACAACCTGAACCTCAGGGTGATGTGAATACTAAGCATCTTTCCCAGAGCGTTCTAGAAAAGAATCGCTGTTTAAACTAAAGAACACAGCACGAACTGATTCAAAAGAGTTCTTGAACTTCTAAAGAACTGTCAAGTCAAAAAAGACAAGTAAGAATAGCAGAGACCTTCAGATGTGAACTACAGTGGAGTCTTCAGTTTTGCTTAACGTCTCTGTGTTTTTCCGCTGACTGATGGCTTGTTTGTATGTCCTGTTTTGGGCTATAGGGCATCAGTATGAGTGTTTATTTAGGGTACTGCTGGAGTGATGGCTGTTCTACAGTGTTTGGGGCTGTTATGTGTTGGACAGTTTTGGACATGTATAAGAAAATGATCGGAATCCCAGAATTCCACTGGGCTAGTTTGGCCTATTGCCACAACAAAGACTCAGCAGCATGATAATAAGCCTCCTATGGGAAGGTCTTCTTGTTACCTGTAAACCTTGAGTCTAGTTTTATCCTGTTGAAAAATGTTTAATTTTTAGCGAATCATCTAACAGGACTCAACAGTGGGGTTTATAGATTTTATATTGTCAAAAATATATGTATAATTTTTAGTGAACAAATTTTTATTTACAAAAAAAACCCCTCATCTATTTTAGCCAGATAGATGTTAACATCTGCCAGCTGGTACAAAACTCTCTCATTGGGCCATCCATAAGTTCCGCCTTGTTCAGAACCGCCAACCTGTTTGTTGCTTTTAGCAAATGGCCTTGTTAAAGCTGCCCGCAGTAAAACGCAGCTAAAGGCGTCCTGCTGTGAAAAACTTTCACGCTTTCAAAGAGTCAATTATGAATGCTAAACGTGCCAGCAGACATGCATGCAAAACAAAAAGCGTGACCTTTAGCTGAGGTGAGACAGATGGATTAAACCCTCTCTTCTCTGCTCGGGTAAGAGGTTTATGTGGTCTGTGTTGTCAGAGGAATCAGAAGGCCATCTGGAGCTTCAGCCCCTTTATCTCTGTTTTCCACAGTGTGACTGAAGAAATAAACACTCAGAGAATTCAAGGGTCTCTCTGAAGTTTATATATGAAATGACAAAAGGTTGTGGCTTGAATCAGGATTTAATTTGGAAATATGGAGTGAGGCGCTAATTTGGATTTCTATAATGATTAGGAACATTAACCATGGTTTTATTATAGTAAAAGTGAAATAATCATGTTTTTTGGCAGATTGTACATTTGTACATATAAAACATTTGTATAATCATAGTTCTATCACTATAAATAGATGGGGTATGTTTTGTGTGTGTGGGCACGTCATTATGGTTTAGAGTAAGCAAAGTGTGCGGATGCAGGGTTTTCCCTATTGCATTATGGGAGAATACACACATACTGTACTGTATAATAATACAGTATAACATACTGTATAATAATAAACAAAATGATAAATGTACTTCTTTGAAGGTAAAGAGCAGCACACACAGTTGTACATTCATAAATAATACACCCAATAAAGTAGAACATTCCCCACTTACATACATACACACTCAGCAGTGTTACTTTGGGTGCACACTCAATTATTACTAAGGGCACACACACCCACGCTTATAATGACCTACTCTTCATAATGCTTAGATGTGCATATAAGATGAACTTAGATATTGGATTATATAACTCAGGGGGACGTGTATTATGCTGATTCTTGTGCCTCGTATCTATGCAAACTGCAATTATGCATAGATATTTTTGTTTACAATGTGATTTAGCCAATATTTTTTTTAGATGCAATCTGTAACTTTTTATGGTTAAAAATAAACAAAAAACAATAATTGAGCAAAAGTACATAACAGATCAAAACTGTCTTAGTTAAAACTTATCTTAGTTTAAGTTTATAATAATGATTTATAATTTCATCTGCCAGGATTTCACAGGAAATGTCAGTTTGTCAGACATTTTTCAGACTGCATCTGACTTCAACATACGTAAATAAAAATATGTAACCTGCAATTTAATGTTTCAAAAAGAAATGGCGACAGAGAGGCATCATCGTTTAAGAATAATTTACGATGCAGAATGAATCTTCATCATCAGTGAAAATAAATCAGTGAATCATTTACATGAACAATGTCAACAAAACAATGCATTAAAATGAATCAAAACAGAGGACTGGTAAATTTGATGAAAACTACAATGTAGTGTTTTGTAACGATTACTCAGTAGAATATGTTTTCTGAAAACAGCTGAATTACTTACACACTGCTAAACAATGCAGTAACGTTGGTAGTGCAGCTTTTTAATTTATTCATGACTCATAAACTTTATTCATAAACTAAATTATGGTTAATTTTGATGCAAGAAACCTTGATTAATATTATCAGTTAACCTCAGGGAATAAAGAAATGGCCAAAAGCATAATGTGAGTCTAAAACATTATGTGCTTGCTTCAAATTTTGCATCTATGTGCCTCGTGTCAATGTTAAGAGCCAGAGGGTGTGTGCCAAGGCTGATAAAAAAGGTTCTGTCATGGTTTTATTTAGCTTAATGTGACCTCGTATGAAGGGCAGGGGAAGAAGAGAACTAAATAAAAATGCTAAGACACATATACAGCGTCCAAAGTGAGGAGGATAAAAAAACTGGTAGAAAGATATTGTATAAAGATAAAGACTTGAATGCAGGAAGATAAAAGTGCTGATGTCATTGCTTTGGGTCCCTGGGAGTCCGTGGCCCTTGGGAGCCGTGCATACATAGTTATACTACATATTCAGATTTGCATTTAAATATGTTGAATGAATGCAATGGACTGTATGTGAACATGTATGTCAAACAGTTGTGTTGTAAAAGGAGGCTTGTTTTATTGTCTCTGTTGGTTTTGTCTTAAATTCCGTTTGTGTCTGTTTCGTTTTTGCATGCTATACATAACATAAGTACTGAATACAGCTGTTTCAAATACACATCTCAGAATATTTATAAATTATTGTGAATTGTAAGCTGTTTTGTCTTCATGCTAACCAGTTGTGTGTTTTTGATCAGAAACCCCTCGTTAGATGAGATGGAGGGTCACAGGTTTGATTCCCAGCACTTCCAGTTGAGGTGAGCGACTTCAGCTGTCGTTTTGAGTTCTGAATGTTCACTAGTGTCCTTCTGCACAACACACCCCGCCAACCTTTTCAGTTCTGTTTTTGAAGACAAAATGGGAGCAGCAGACCAAACTGTCATTTTGAAAGTGCAAATGTAATGCAGAAAATAGAGTTCAAACCCAAATGTCCCAGGATGGCAATCTCTGTGAAGTCTGTTTACACTCATCTGTCCCTATTAACACAGAACATTATTTAAATAACTTTTGAAGATCTAAAAGCCGATTGACACTAAAATGTTCCATTATGTTCCCTGATACTAAAGACCAAAGCTAATGCTAATTGAACTAACCAGTTGTAATTACTTCCTTATTCCTCTAACATGCTTTCACTGCAACATTTGACCCTCTCTCTCTCTCTCTCTCTCTCTCTCTCACACACAATTATTGATCGACTAATATGGTCTGTAAAGGTCGTTGTTGATACAGATTATAGTTATACATATATATGAAAATAAATGAAGTTATATAAAAAATTAAAAGAATAATGAACTTAATTTTAATGTATTTAATGTAATATTTCATTTATTTAGGTCATTTATTAAATAAAAAAAACTAAAAACCTTTTTAGCAAATTTAGGGACTGACAGAAAAAATGACCTGTTAAAAGCCAAGAGATCTCAGTTTACATTCTCAGAACATCATAAGGTGAACTGGCCAATATGTCAGTCTGTCACTACTCCCAATCAATCTACAGCAGCACACTAACCCTCACTGCTCTACTCTCTGTGTCTCTCTCACACCAGGCCGCCAGAGCCAGTTTACAGCACTGTGAACAAACTGAGTGACCGCGCCCCCTCTCCCCGTCTCTACTCCCCTGTGGAGTTTGATAAAAGCCCCATGCACTCAATCCCTCACTTCCCTCACTATCACGTAGGCCTGCTCCCTGACTCCGAGATCACCAGGTACTGAGCACAGCGCTCTGCATGAGACATGAATGAGGCATGCAAACCATGTGGCCGCTCTTCACCCATGTAGCCACGCCCTCATTTATGCACACCTGCATGCCGGCCCTCATTTCAAATAACCTGCATGCTCCGTCCATCACATACTAGTCTTACTATGCTTCTGTGTCCCACACCTTTCTTTACTCTTTGTAATATTCTTTGCAGGGGTTGAATACCATAAAGACATATTTTGTTTTAGACCAAATATTTTAGCTTTTTAATCCTTAAAGTCAAAATTAACCCTGTTTATTATAATTTCTGGTCTTATTGTGCATAAGTTATTTGCAAATGATTATTTTTTAATTTAGATCAGAATTCTGGCTCCGCCTCCAAAACGATTTTGTGTTTTTGCGTAGCGTCATAAATCCCCCTGATTATTTTTAGCCCATCCAATTCAGACATGTGCCACTTTTCTTGTAATTCCTATGTCCCTAGATAAAATCTAGCATCCTCTGTTTTTCATTAAATATCCTGCTTGGATTTGCAAACAGTGTTTCAGGTTTATTTTACTAATAAAATATAGCCCTGGGTACTGTAAAAACAGCTTTTTGTCCAACAATGATGCAGAGTGCACAAGCATGAAGATAGCAAGGTAGTTACCATGGCAATTATTCGTAACAACATCATAACTGCATCACATCACTGCTGCAGCTGTCCACCTGTTTCCTTCCCTTCTGCATCCACCATCCATTACGTTATATTTTCATCTATTAAAATGTATTGTTTATTGACAGTGTCACATGAAGGTCAGAGCTCGGCGGCTGTCGTACGCGGTTTGTTGGTGTGCCTGTGGCGTCAGCACAGCATTAGTGCTTCATAAATCAAAGCGAATTGATTTGATCTTCTTTATTTCCTGCCTAACTGATTTTACTTTAGGTCCAAGCGGCAGCTTGTATCGTTAATTGGATATAAAACTTTATTAGCGTTAACGCAACATCTCTCATCTTACTGATTAAATGACTGGGAATATAAATATAATAGTCCGGAGGTAAACAGAATAAACAGGGCGTTTGGGCAGAGGAAATCAGAGTAATGTTTCACTGTTATCCAAATCATGCAAATAATGCTTTAGGAGCGGCCATATTTCTGTTTACTGGTTTGTTTTCAGAGTTCATTACATTTTAAATTATAAAGCACTGTCTAATTGGCTTCTTTGGGATTTGAATTGATTTGCATTGCAGAACGGCATCACGGCAGGGCTGCTAACAGCTAATGCATCGCTTAAATCCTCGGGACCTGCCATCCGGCGAAAACGTGTGCAATGTCAGTGATAGCATCTGTGGTGAATGGTTTGCTGCATCTCGTGCTCGAGTCTGGCAGTTTTTGATGATGTTCTTAAAGAGAATTGGTGTTGTTTTGGTGTATTATATTTATTAGCAGGCAGGCAGCAGTTCTGTGAAATCTGCCAGGCTTGTGTTACCAAGCATGTGAGATTTTCCAAGTATCCAACCGAGAGGGAACAAGTCCCCTAGTTATGATGACCCTATAAACACGGCATAATACTCTGCCGTACAGCTATGTTACTTCAGATAATCCTTGTTTAACTAGCACCTGGCTGCTAATTGTTAACTATTGGCTAAATCTGAATAGTTAGATTAAATATAAATAAAAGGATTCAAATGTAAATAATTATAAATTAAATAAATGATTATATTATTAAATATTATTCAATATTTGATCATATAATAGGGTTGAAAAATAATGTGGACAGTATTGCTTTGATAATTTGCTATTGGGATTTTTCTTTCTTATGGGCACTTGACATTGGTGCACAAACATTCATGCGATCCTATTTAACAGCCTTAAGCATGATTCTCAGAGAGAAATCAGAGCCCACATGTATTTAAGAGATTTTTGGGGACTTCAGAGGATGTGTCAGGACACTGTCATTTCTGAATCATCAGCCAGGAGAAAGAATTCCTCACATTAATTAATTCACTTAAACAGATTAAGCTGCCTGGCAGAATCACTCCTGCTTTCCGGGCACCTCAGTGGCCCTGTGCCATATGTTTAGTGGTGGCCCCAACACTGACTGCTCCGATCTTCAGTCACATTACTGATCTGATGTGATAGTTTTGTTTGTATCATGATAAATAATTTTGTTAGAGGGCCGAAAGCAATGGGGGAATACTAATTGCATTTTGGATATGTGGACAATTTTGCAGTGACATAGACCATAAATCACAATTCCCACAAGATTTTGTTAACTCTAATTTGTATGAATGTGTTCCGGCTGAAGCAGGAAAAACTAGCTTAATTTCATTTTCTGAAAGATTTATGAAATGTGTGTCTGCAAAATGCAAATCTGGAAAATCTAGAACCATTTCTAACAGATGTTTTCAGATTACATGCTAAGTGATTTATTAATTTTGCCATTTTCTATAAAGATGACCACCTTGATGAGTTGTTGTTCATGATGAGTTTGCTCTGCATTCATAGTTTTGTTCTGTATTCCCTAGGTGTCCTTTGCAGTGCATTGTGGGAAATTTGCTCCAATGAGCCAGCAAATCAGTCGCTCTTTTTTCAGTCTCTCTCTCAATGATAGTTTGCATTATAGACACATCTTACATTGATTAGCAGTACAATTTCTGTCACACTTCAGCTTTGTACCTGTCATGATGTATGGAGCATTTTTCTGTTTGTCTCAGGAGAAAACATGACTGTATTTAATTTGAAAAAATTCAGTGTTTGCAACAGTGTCATGGTTAAAACTTCTCAAGAGCAGCTGATCTGCCCTTTAAAACTGAAAATGAGGCAGAAAACAGTCAATTGTGTCTGTCGTCTGTATTGGAGTTCACAGCTGCGACTCCGTCCGTCAAAGGCGCAGACGTGACTGCTGTCTGGAGACTATTGAGCTGATGAAGTTAAAAGGGCCATTTGGCTGTCTCGCTGAGAGCGACCGTTCTTGAGGAGGGTGCGGAGGTATCAATACACATCTTTGCATTTCTGTTTGGCAGCTAAATTGCTCTGTGCATGTTCTCTAAATCTGTGAATCTGATGAAAGTCTATTGATTGTGTTGGCGTATCTGATAAATTTGAGGGTGCTCATTGATTGGCGGCACTTAGAGAGTGGCACCACGGAGTGTCAGACCCTGAGTGAAGTCTACCACAGATTATAAGGTATTCGTAGTATTCATTGCTCTAGAGTTTATAACTGTGGGGCAACATGTTTTGTCACCTGAAGGAAGAAGAAAATAGACGATAGGAAATCGACAGAAAGATAGACGGAAAGGTGTATACCTAAATAACTGAACTGTGTGTGCATAACACTATTAAGCATTTAGAAGTGGAGTGACAACTGTATTTAGTGTGAACACGGCAAATGTGTGTCCAGTACATTAGTGCCGGTGCATCTATGATTTCATTTATGCTCTTTTTTTAGCTTGTGCTTAAACAGTTAAACTAACAAAAGTAGAATTCTTTCACAGTCCTTTCAGAAATCAGATCCATTAAGGTGTTGCTGTGTTTACATGCTGTGTAATGCTGTGAAATATACAGCTGTTAGCTTTGGGCTAGTTTCCTCCAGACTGAGGGTCATTACGCTGGTACTCTGCGGTCCTATTCGTTTATTGAGGTTGAACTGGATTGGCAGTAGTTGTTTTGCAACCTGACAGGACCGTAGTGTGCCAGCCTATTAGAAACGACAGCTTATTTATCACACGGCTGAAGCCGCCGACTCGTTTATATATTCGAACGCTTTTACAGTGGAAAAATCGAGAGAGAGAATAAATTATAGTGAGAGGAGAGGTGCGAGTGGTGCATATATAATGCCAGCTTGCTCTGTGATCCGCCCTCACTCTGCAGGTATATTCAGAATACGGGAGGCATTGTGAATTCAGAATAAATGTAATCTGTGTAGTTCCGTTTCCCATTATGCTCTGAATTTTAAATGATAAACAGTAGCATTGCGATCAGGGTCAGATGCTTGATGTTGAGAGAGGCAGCTAACAGTGTTCTGCAGCTGTCTGAGAAGGAGAGAGAGAGAAAGAGAGAGATGAACTGAAAAAAGAGATAAAGAAGACTGAAGGACAGAATTGTGAATGAAGGAAACACTATTAGAGAGTTTAATGAGGATGGTTGTAGCCAGCAGGACTCACGAACTCAGCCCACCTCTGAGGCAACTGTTACTCAGAACAAAATCTATATGCAGCGTCAAATAGCTACTCATCAGCATATCATTACAATCAGCATGAGTTGTGGAACGTCAGCTGTCATAGACTCTTTCCTTATGACATGCTGATAAGCTGCTGTTTGTGTTTCTATAAGATGCTATAATGCAGTCATTGGTATTAAGCTTTTCTTGGTGCTTGTTTTTTGGACAAATAAAGCGTATTGTTTATTTATTTGTTTACACAAAAGCCTAAGACAAAACAACAACAGTACAGAAGCTTCTATAACCCCATTTGTGTGTTTATTTATATGAAATGGCTGTTAAGCAGTGGAATAAAAGTTAATCTTGACAACCAATTAATCATTAAAAGCCCAAAGATGTTACAAAGCTACAGCAATAATGGTTTCATAATTTGTTTTTGAAATAAACATCAAAACATGCTAAATCAAAGGGCCTTTTGAGGTCTCCAAGTGGTCTTTTTGTTTTGTATGTTTTGATTTTTCATTATATATAATTTCATTTTCATATTTTCAGTGTTATACTTTTGATTAAATATTACCCAATATTACCTTGTGCCTGCAGTGGTTCTCTGATGCTGTACTGAGACACAATGAAATTACTTTGTAGTGTGTCCCCAAAGAACCATACTGACTGACTTCATGCTATAGTATGAAGTATGTACTTCATCAGTAGCGCAGCGCATACCTTCCATACTTAGTAGAAGTATGAAATTGGATATTTGACAAATGTTTAATTTACAGCAGATTTTTGTGGGTGAACAAAAATATGGTAACGGGTGACATCTAGTGGTAAAAATAGACAGGTACTGATAAAATCTTTTCAGCATCTTGGATTAACTGTGACAAGATTCTTTCAAAGCATGCTTCATTATTTTAATTAGGTACTACTAAACATGATCATTAGTCTGATTTTAAGGTCAGAAGCATAATAGTTTCAGTAAATGTGATGTATTCTTTCTGATAATGTACAGTATCTGCTTTTACAGATGAAAGGTAAATGTATTAAATTCATTGTTACTGAAACTACAGAAATTTGAAGTGTAAGCAGATATGTCCTACATAGAGTTCTAGATATTGGATGCATCTGATGCAGATTGCTGGTCATGGAAGATATGTTACATGTTGACTGTTGCTTTGTATGTAGAGTGGTCTAAATCTGGCATAAGTCATATAATGCTTGTATACTGCCTTAGAGGCATCAGACAGCAAGGCAGCAGATTTTCGAACAGAGTTGTTGTCTGAACCGTAGCTTAGTTGTAACTACATGTGCTGCAGAAAAGTTGAGCCTTGGTGCTAATGTGGGAGACATAGGTTTGAACCAGGTTCATGCCTGGTACTTTCAAAAGCTGCGAAAAGCCAAAATGGCAGAAAATGGGTGATGGCAAAGATTCGCTTGGGCTTGTTTTAGGGTAAAAGTCTGAGGAACCAAACAGCTTCAATGGGAGAGAGACAGTGTGGAAAGTCCCGCCTCCTCACAACTAGGTCAACTAAGGCAGAGCTAATGGATTAGCCTTCTGTTCCAAAATAGCTGCATTTCTAGTCTCGTCTGTTTGCGTTATCATCTACAAACTTCTGAGATTGTGCATCTCCACATTTCAAGGTCATTTGACAGAAGTGTCACAACTCAAGATATCTCACTGTTTGATTGGTCACATCAGAGAGAATCATGACCTGAATGACATCCTTTGCTAACTAAAAGGGCCACAGCTAAAATACTTTTGGGGGAGTATTTTAGTACAGTCTGTATTTAAAACATTTTCTAACCACTGGCTTTCATGGGGATTTTGTTATATGTAAATCCAATGTCCAACTTCCTGTTTTATTCTAGTCACAGAATAATAAGAAAGATGGTGTATATAAAGTGTGTGAGAGAGAGAGAGATTGGGCGTGTGTGTGACAGTGTGTGATGCTCTCCGTATCTAGGAAACGGGTCATAAATGGGACAAATGGCACATAAGTGGAGCAGTCCCCAGTAGGTGTCAGCTTTTGTGCTTGACTACATCGTAGACCATTTGAACCAACCTAGGAGCTTGTATGCGTGTGTGTGTGCATGCGTACCTTGCATGTGTATGTTTACAAAGCAGTTGGCAGGCGTGTCAGCAGAGATGCTGAGCCCCACGGACTCAGAACTGATGTATTACCTTAACTGTGTGTACAGGGAGCCCAGGAAGATAGTCCTCCACAAGGGCTCCACCGGACTGGGCTTCAACATTGTAGGAGGAGAAGATGGAGAAGGCATTTTTGTGTCCTTCATACTGGCAGGAGGGCCTGCAGACCTCAGCGGAGAGCTGCGAAGAGGAGATCAGATACTATCTGTAAGTACATGCCTCAAAAATGTACAAATATACAAACAGCATAGGTAAATATACAACAATGTGTAGCCAGTATTAGTAACATCATTCAAAGTCATGAATTACAGAGATCATATTTTGCACGATTTGTATGACCGATTCTTTATGCACTTGTTCCCCCCAAATCTGAATGTTTGGTTACATCCTTAATTAGAGGTATAAGCAGTTTGCGGATATTGTTACTGCTAAATTATAATGTTGACTATGTTCGGGCGTGACTTAATACTTTGTGCAGTTAAGTAGTGATTTAAATTCTCACAGTAAAAACTCTAAAAACTCATCCCATTAGGTTAAACTGTCACACTGCAGAGCTTGTACTAAACAGGAGGTGGCGCCACCGTCCCACTGTTTGAAGCTACACAACTTTTCTAGCAACACTTTCTGTATGTTTTCAAAAGAAATATTTGCTTTCTTGTGGCTTTAAAAAACTCCACGAGCACAAGTGTTGTTTTTTCTATTATAATTTCATAGTTTTTGGCGTGGAGACAGTGCCATCTCTTTATGTGTTAATTGACCCTGCAATTATAAATTGTCACAAACTTGATGAGCGATCCACTCGAGGAGTTCTGATTTCCTGTAACAGATCTCATCAGATGTGTTTATCAGAACTTCATCAGGATTCTCTCTCTGTAATCAAACCCCCGGCGCAATTAACTGTCTGCGCTACTTCAGCCAGTCAATCACAGGCTGCCTCCTCAAGATACTCATTAGAAAGTGAGAAAGAACAAGGGAGGGGCGAAAAACAGATAGGAAGGGACAAGACAAAGAGAGATACTAGTGTGCTGGCCTCATTTATAGTCTAAGAATAGCTGTGGTGAAGTTCACACTGTTAAAGTTACAGTTTACCTAAAAAATTCAAATGATGTCATTTACATGTCCTCATGTCATTTCAAAGTATTGCCTTTGAAAATTTGGCTTTAGAGCCAAGTTACTGTTTTCAGTCATAATATGGTTTTAACATGAGGGCTAAGAAAATGGTGACAGAACTCACTTAATTGGGTGAACCATACCTTTAAATAGGTATAAGGACACGTTTGAGGCGCATTGAAATGCCACACGCATACGCACGATACACGGTCACACACCTTGCCAGCCCCTCCCACTGTGAGGCGACTTGTGCTGTGGTCTCCTATTATTCGTTATTTTACAGTGTTATAGCTTCACCTGCCTCAGGGTTGTGTGTGCAAGCGGTACACAGCAGTTTTCTGCCCCCAGCTAATCGCTACATTTCAGCCTCACTGTTGTCTTCCTCTGTCTTCCTCTGTCTTGTTAGACTTTAAAACTGGCTCAGTTTGGGTTGTGGGTACAGCTCATGATGTACGCAGCTCAGCCAGACCTGTGTTGTGGAGGGACACTGATTATTTTGTGGTCCAGTTGCTTGCAGACTCCGGTCTACTGGCACTACCACTCACAGTTCCCTCTGCTGCAGAATGTCTGCAGCTGAAGAGCTACACTGTCCTGGAATCAGATCACAGCAGGCAATTCCACTGCCAGCTCACTCCAGGCTGCTCTGCTGCACTTACTGAAGGACAGACCTTTGTAGCCCTGACTCTAATCACCTGCATACTTTAATAACACTGATGTGACAGTATGTTGCTCCTTTAAAGGAAAATATTTAAATTCTGTCATTATTTACTTAATTTACACAGACTTGCAAATGCTTGGCATTTCAACACATTAACAGCATTTACATGTACTGGAAAAGTCTTTTATGTATATTTGCTTTCAGATTCAATGGAGTCAAATTAAAAATTGTCACTGCGTTACAAAATGTAGTGCTCTGACAAACATCATCACAAATGTGGTAGAAACTCTTATTTTTACATGCAAATTAACTTTGTATACGGTTTGTAGCGAATTATAAGCAAACATGTACAGAAAATGTTTGGTTGTGTTTTAATTCCTTTGTCACAAATGTGTCACTGCGCTAAAAAATGTAGTGCTCTGACAAACATCCACAGAAAAGTGGTATAAACTCCTTTGTTTGTCACGGATGTGTCACATATTAACAAAAGCAAATAAATTTAGCAAGGCCAATGCTACATTTTAGCATATTCTTGCATTGTTTTTGACTGTTTCTGTCAGGTAAATGAAATAAGTGTGTCAGGTAACAAAATTACCATGATAAGCTGTTGATTTAATGATGAGTTGTTATGATTGATTACAGGTTAATGGAATTGATCTGCGAGGTGCCACTCATGAACAAGCAGCAGCTGCACTGAAAGGGGCGGGGCAGACGGTAACCATCATCGCCCAATACCGACCGGAGGGTAAGTGTCCGTCAGCTCCCTTCATTAATCGCAGACGCTCAAGGTCATACTTCTCTTACTCACAGAGGCTTTTAGAGTGCAGGGGTCACCTTTAGCTACTGGCAGGATGGAAACACAACTCACCCAGACATTTTTGGGCCAAGTCCAGCCCGGTGTGCTCTTTATTTCTCCTGACTGTTACAGAATAGCACATGTGCCCTTGGAGTGTTGAGGCGCCATGTTTGATTAGTGTCAGTTAGTGGGTCTGGCTGCTGTGGACTCCAGTGAGACTAATTCAAGCAGATAGGGTTGGATTCATCACTGTAGTCCTAAATCCACTAGGAATATCCACATCTCATACATGTGCTTGCTTGCCTCTAAATTAAAGGTGAAGTGTGTAATTTTTTTAAGTGTTGAAATTCTTTGCCCTTTCCCAGTGTAAATGTGCACAATTACACTATATTAGCCAAAAGGATAAGGACACCCCCACACCCCCATTTTGGAAAAATGTATTTGTCCGGCCTTCAGTTATATAAGCTTTAAGGCCATCTACAGTATATGCTAGTGAACTCAAAATTACACTGGAATAGTAGCAAATAGCAAACTAGCAAAAGTCGATACAATTACCTTTAAGCAGATAAAAGCATTTACAATTTACATGTGTCTTACTCTTCTGGGAAAAACAGTGAAAATATTGATGACTCATGTTGCATTCACTCATTTTGTCCAATAGAATACTCTCTAGAATGAAAATGTGTATCAAGTAGCAAATTATGTTCATGGCTATGACATAAACTGAAGACTATTGGTTATTGATAAAACTTTAAATATGTCTCAAGCCATTGTGTTTTAACATGTTAGCTTGTGCTTCAACCAGTGGTGTATGTTTGGGGTGTTATACTGGGATGCGTTAGTTTTAGAATTTATTTAGAATTGACACTCCTGGTGGTGGCAGAAATTACATACTTTACTTTATCTAACTGGTGGCTATACTAAACATGATATTTTTGGCCTCTCCTATTTTCTGTGTGATGGATAATGTATGAGGTGTGCATATTATGAGCTGCAGGTGTGTTCTCGTGTATATACAGTCTTTCATAAGGTGAGAGAGACAGATGTAGCACCGAGGTCAGGTGTGTACTGATATCTCCTCTCTTTTCTCCTCTCACCCGTCAGAACTTGCCCTGTGCTCCCCACGCCGGGCCCCACCTCCAACTGCAGGTTTGTGCCATGTGATCAGCACCTGGGTCAAGAGCAGTACCACCCAGACTGACTGCACAGAGCTAGCCCACAAACAAAGCTGTATAGCAGAGGTTCTCAACCTAGGGGTCGTAACCTTTAAGTGGGTTTGGAGGGATGAAAATGGTCCTGGGGGATATCTCTATTAAATGTATTTCAATTGGTCCTAATCATAATTTTTTGAGCTGTAGCTAAGACCTATTTATTAAATAAGCAGTTCATTTTACTTTTAAAATACAGGCAACAATAGATGTAATGGTTGGACACAAAGGTGAACTTAATGAACTGATTGTTCATAATTCAGCTCTCCTGTTTCTTTAAATAAACATATAAGCTATTCTTACTAATGTAATTTACCGTCTGTACGATTCTAAAAGTTATAGTTAATTATATTGCGTGGGTGGATGAGTTGGCAATTGGGGACATAACAATTTTGAAACTCAATAAATGGACCAAAAATGGTTGAGTACCCCTGATCTATAGACATAACTAGAGTTGACTGTTTTTTAGTCTTTTGTGTTAAACTCCCATAAGGATTTAGCAGCACTGGAAAGCAGAGCACAGCTCTGGAGCTTAAGTTTAAGTCTAACTCTCTGCAGTCTGGCTGGAGATCACGGTATCATTCTTGCCCCAGTGGCGGCTCTGAACATGGGCCTCTTATTCATGGGAAGGAACAGAGAGAGATCTTGCTCTCCTGATAATCCTGTGTGCACCTTCCTGTGTTACCCTGCCTGCTGCCTCACTTGATAAACTTCTCAGCTCTTGTGTGTACGTTTGACTCTAACCCACCTGTCCAACACAGATGGCTGCTATTCAGTACATACACACAAAACTTTATCTCTAAAAAATGTATCTCTATTATTGTTTACTTTCCTGTAGAAGTTGGGCAATACATACTGAATGGCTTGACCTTTTTAAATACACTGTAGTCTTTAGTTTATGTCACAGCCCTGAAACATTGACTTGTTACTTAAAGGGGAGGAGCATTCTCAGTCAACAGAGAATTTAAATAGACTGTGTATACATGTATATCTGTAAGTACAAGATAAGTCATCTGTAGAAGTCTTTCTGAAAAGAAAAGCTTTTTAAATGTGTCTATCTGTTAAGTTTAATTTACATTTATGCATTTGGCAGACGCATATAACCCAAAGCGACTTACATCGCATTATACTACACATTGTTTCTGAGTATGCGCAATCCCTGGGACCGAACCCATGACCTTGGCGTTGTTAACGCCATGCTTTAACCACTGAGCTACAGGAAGACTGAATAGTGAATAAATCTGTCAACTTTAAGAAGTATACTAGCATATAGAAGGCCTAGCGTATTGTTAACACGTACACGGATGCACCACAAGCCACACCTCTCGAATTGTGATTTCATTCGTTTAAAGTGGGGGGTTTATTTCAGTTTAGCCGGTCTGCAGCCATGTTTGTCATACTGCACTGCTCATTGTCTCCACCCCTCTCCTTCTCTTCTTATTTTTCCTTTACCTTGTTCCAAATACCTCCTGCTGCCCCCTGCTGAAACCAACACCTCTCTCCTAAAACACACACATCGCACTCCCACTGTTGCATGTTCACCTGCTCACACAAACACACACACTCTGGTCCTGGTCCTAGTTTTGAGTATTTACCGATACTCAAGAGATGGTATGTAAATTGTATGTGCATGTCTATATATTCACTTCTAACAGAAATATCTTTGTCTATCTTAGTCTCCTACCTTATTTTATATCAAGGTGCAAATTAATGAGTCTTATTAGCTAGAAGTACCAAAACTGATTTTCAAGTATTTACAGTTTGTCAACTGCATTGCCCGCAGCAGTACTTTGCCAAATCTTTGAAATTGTGATAGCGCTTCAAATGAACAAAACCAAAAATAGTCATTCAGCGTACTATAGCAAAAGAAGCAGAATAAGAAATCTAATCAGATAAAATGACAAACTATTTCAATTTCTTCCAAAATTACTTTCAGATTATGTATACAAAGCACCATAATTTCAGCAATCGGGCGGAAACTGTCCACCCGGAAGTACCACAATAATGTATCGTGATGTGGCTAAAAATCATTTATGTGGCTGGGTAATAATAACCACTAACCACAATAACCACTAACCAATAACCACAGCCACGCAATCCTCTCTCTCTATGCAATCCAACACACACACACTCACACACACACAGAACTTTGCTGCTCCATCAGCAAAAATGAAATGCACCACTTTTAAACTAATATCTGTTCATTAAGTGCATACATTAAATATATATGTTTGTGTGTGTGGTCCTGGTATTCACTACGTTATGGTGTCTGGGGTTTGCATTTCTCTTTAAAACAGCACAGAAATACTGGCATGCTGATACTGTACACTATTCATTTACTGGAAGGTGGGATGTAGGAACTGAGGGTGTCACAGAGGTTTCTAGAGCAGCGTGATGTCACTTCCTCTAGATGTTCTGTTTTCTTCTTGCTCCAGAAACTTCTAGTTTTTTTAGCTTGTGCATTAATGTTGAATTTTGGCTGAGATGTATGATATTGTTGAACTTTTGCAGACCAAGACTTTATTGCAGCTATTGTGAACCGAAAGGAATCAATTCTCTTTAATATTTAATTGTAATGGCAATTTCCTCAGTTTGCAATACAGCAATAATAGTGCATTCGCTATTCAAAACTGTTTAGTATAGACAAAACAGTATAGTTTTTATGGTGAGTTCTCGATAGTCAGCACAGTTATGAGTGTTTAGTCATATGGTCATGGTTCCAGCCTGGCTGCTGTTCTCTCTGTGGCTCGATAGGATTTGCCTGATGGTCTGGGGATTGATTCAACGGAGGTAAAACTCATTAAGGTGCTGAGCTACATGCTAGCTTGTACTTTCTGCAGAGGTGAAGAGGGACTGCTGAGTTTGGTTTTCCAAAAGAACCTTTTCAATGCAGCAGGACTTCCTTGCAGCACAAGAAAAGGCCCAGAATACTTGATTAACTGATTGATAATTAGTATAACTGATAACTAATTGATAATCAAGCAAAATCATATTCATAATGTTCACACTGCTGTTAATTAATGCAATGAAACAAACATTTTTGGTGAACTGTCCCTTTAAGTGCTTTTGCCCAGCTCGGTGCAAATTGCCTGGATAAACTATGTATATCCGTTATCCCATTATACAGAACAACTAGAGAAGGCGTAGAAATGAGTAGCTAACCAGGGTCAGACAGCATTGGCTAGCTTGTGTACTATCTCGGGGAAACATGATTATACCTGAGAGTGACCTCAGGTACAGCGCAAACTTCTCGAACCCTGGTAATTACAGGCCAGAGTATGTGGTAATGGACTGTGTACAAAGACACAAACACACAGAAACAAACACCCTGATTGACAGGCCATCTTCTCTTCCATAAGAAAAGGAATAAATTGCTGTATTTTGTTTCTACACATCACTACAACAACATATAAATGGCCATACCTCTGTGCTAGCTGACAAAAGATGGTGTACATACTCAAAACAGACAGTGACATTTTGAAATAGAAAACATAAGACCATAAATAATTAGACCAGGTTTTCCGCACCGGCATTTTTACATTTGTGTGTATGTGTAAGTGCGCGTGTAACATAGTTCTGTTAGTGTGGCATTCAAACACAACAGACAGCCACAGCCAATGACAGTCAAGAACACTCTACACAAACACACAATATTATTACACATTATATTGTAGATTATTTTGAGCAGGAAACAAAACTTAGGCGGGACAACATTCTTACCATGCACCTATTGCGAAGAAGAGCAATTACATAAAGACATAAAGAGACAAATAAAAACATTTTAGAAAAATGGGTTTTAAATGGCGTTGATGTGCTTACCAGAAATCAATGTATTTCTTCAGAAACGATTCAGCATACTAGTTGCCAAGCAACACAATAACGCACGCTGCTTAGTAATACTGATATAATAATTTCACAGGTATAGTATTTGCTTTCCTAAATTGCAGTGTGCCGATTATTTAAATGTGTTATTAAACATAATTTTTCATTTAAGGGAACCATTTTATGGTCATGAAAAAATAGTTTTATGGGTATCATTGTGGAAAATGTGCATTCATGCATGCTGCCATTATATAAAGAAATTTGTTTGTTGGTCCGTTGTGTCATATTGATTTCACACAAAGCAACCGCTCCAGAGTCCATTTGCAATCGGGCCGAGACCACCTTGTTCAGGCTGTCTCGGATTGTTCTAGATTGTTTTGGTGTGGATCCGAGCGTGATTGCCATGTTCACATATGCCTAAACGAACCGAATTAAGGGGGAAACGCACCAGGTTCCGAAATAAACACTCGGGTGTAAAAACACCCTAATATGTTCAACCCAAACGATAACTAACCAGACCTTAAAAGAAAAGAAAATGTTATTTTCTTTATTTATTAAAAACTTCTACTTTTGAGAACATCCCCAAAGGGACATTTTGACAGATTTAGTTAAAAAACATTGTCAGATTATAGCTAAATAAATGCACACACACACATGCTTACAAACAGGTACACAGAGTGGAGACTACTAGAATATAAATGTCTTATCACAGAGAATCTTTAATAAAAACACTTCCTGTTTTGACACATGAACAATCTAATGAAATCTCTAGTCCCCATAAAGTGACGCATGATAACACTTTTTGCCATTAGAAAGTGTAATGTCTTATATTTGTATGTGTGCGGATATGCTGTCTGAAGCTATTAGGTCATTAATCATTACGTTGGACACCCAGAGGTCTGAATGCATAATATTTTACTGTAATATTTTGTGGTCCTGTCAGCTCTCCTCTCATTGTTTTTAATGAACCACAAACATCTGAAGAGGTTCCACAGGGTATAAGTCTTTGTGTAGAGGTACCACAATACTGTTTGATAGATTGTATAACATTAATGCAATAGTTTGATGGTGCTACTAATTTAAAGGGCAGTATACAGAGAGAGAGATTTTGTGCCGGTTTATAATCATGTTCTGGTGGTTTTGTAATGGTCTGTGCAAAACCGAAGTGGTTTAATTAGTTTAACCCTCTGACAAGCATCATCTTCTTCTGCAACAGCAAAGCAACACCTTGGCAACCACCTAGAACACCCTAGCATTATGCTTGAATTGTGTACAAGCAAACACCTCTTAGATTCTCTTAAAAATTCTAAAATTCTAGTTTTAAATGTTCTTTTTAGTTCTACATGGTTCTTGATAGAATGTGGTGCTTGTCGTGTCAAGGTCTTGGGTTTTATTCCCATGGAACACACATACTGATTAAACATGTGACTTAAGTGCACTGTAAGTCACTTTAGATTAAAGTCTCTGCCAAATATAAACGGATCGAGACCAAAAGGTTTTTTAGAACACCCTTTGGGTTATTTGTAAGTATATAGTTCTAAATGGGCTAGAGTGTTTGCCAGCATTTAGCCAATTCTTGGCTACAATCCCAGAAGTCTTTGGGTGAGTTTCTGTGGCCAAACTGTGCTGCATTCTGATTGGGTAGTTGGGTGCTTACCAAGTAAAGCTGTTTGGCCAAAGGGTCAATGACTAAACAGCAAAAAACCCAAATGACCATCACTCTTGGACCTCTGTTTGCATACATTGTGACATCTTCCTTAGACCACCATATCACTTGTAGGCTGTCATTGGTACACAAACACACACTGAATTAAATTAAATTAAATTAGTTTCAAATCAAATCAAACTAAATTACTCACCATTCTCTTTCTATCTCTCTGTTGCAGACTGTAGATAGGGTTCGCTTAGTTAAAAGCCTGTGACACAAATGCACACTGACATATTACAAATGAAATGCTTAATTTATGGTCTCTATTCCCCTGGAAATGTCACACTGGCTCTTCTGTTGTTCACACTTGGTGATTTTACCTGCAGGCGCAGTGATGCTCTTTTCCACACTGTAGATGTGGCTGTATTTATCATGTAGGTGTCGTGGCACAGCAGCTAATGAGACTGCATGAGCTGTGCTTTTTTAACAGATATACAGTAAATCAGACTGACACAAACTGCAGACTGATACAAACCCCCCACGGATGTGCCACTCTGTAATGCAGCGAGTATAGATGGAGGGCAAGCTCAGACTTTTGTCTTCTGCTTTTCCACTGAGAAAAAGGAACATTCTTCCTTTTAGAATTTCCATCCAAGCAAAATGACTGTGCTTAGATTGTGCACAATGCTAAATTCAGAAAAGTACGGAAATTCAATATGAGAGATTATCTGGGTTATGTTATCCACATAAATTTGTAGCTGTACATTGTACGTTGTTTATTGTATGTAACGATTGTCTCATTGTGTAGTTTTATATCTCTACAGAGATATCTGAAATAAAGGTTGATGTTTTTAAAACAACTGAGAGCACAGTAAAGTTTTATATTTATATGAAGTATGAAAGAACAACTGAGCACAAAAATCTTCCCCTGAGGACTTTTTATTTACACTTGTGTTATTGTGTCTTTAGCCTGCTTTACTTACCTTTTCATCTAACCCAGTGTAAGCTGTTAATATTTACCAGTAACGGCTCACATCGTCTGCATTGTGAGTCTGTATCCTGCTGATTATTTGCACAAATTCTCATCATATGCCTGTGGAATCCACGAGCTCTGAAGGATAGTGAAAGCTAAAATATTTGCTGGATTTGTGGTTTGTTTACATTTAACCAAGCTAATACGCTGCAGATTGAAAACACAAAGCCGACGTCAAGAGAGACAATCCAGCATGGCTTTTGATCTGGATGGCTTTAGGGGGAAGGAGGAGCTCTAAGACGTTTATCCCTGCACATTCTAGAGTTTCAGCCAATGGGAGTGGGCTTGGAGGAGAGGCGTGTGAGAGAGAGAGAGGGAGGAGAGGATAGAGTGGTAGGCATTGCTTGTGTGTAGGGAGCGGTCAATCTCACGCTGCTGCAGTCTGCGAGCATCTTCAAGAGTGAGACTCTTTATCTTCTATTCTCTCTTTCATTTATTCATTCTGTTCATTTCTTCATTCATCTTCCTGTCTGTCATCAAGCACCTAATTTTTTATGTTTCTGTGCTGCTGTTTCCTTTCTGTTTCAAGTGTGCTTGTGAGTGCACGTGTTTGTGTGTGTGTTTGCAAGTAGTGTGCTGTTTGGGGATTACATTTGGTTTAGATTGCATGTGTACTTTTAAAAGGCAAATGCAAGCAATTTTGACACGTTGCCTTGAGCAACAATGGAAAAGTTTACCAGTGAGTAATTCTTCTGTACCCACTGAGACAACGATTTTCCTTTATGTAGGAAAGCAAAATCAAATATTTCTAGTGATGTTCTCAGTTGTCCCAAAACACATCCTGAAGTCGGAGCTCGGCAGCGTCTGAATGGATGGATTTGTGTGAATGGGCTGAGTGCTTTCCTCACTTTCAGATTGTTTCGGGGTCCCTGCGTTATCCTGTGTCTAAGCTCTGCACCAATCCAAGACTCTGTAATCTGTTTCTGTCTTTTTCTTTTTCTCTCTTTCTCTGCAGAGAAAGCACTTGTTAGTTTATCGAGGTTGTGTTTTTTTGGGTTAGCGGTTTCTTGAGGTCATAAGAGATAGCAGTAGAGCTCAGCTGCCTGAGGTTGGCATGATTTGAAGAATTCTGTAGCACTTCATTGGTGGGAATGTGGATGTATTTGTGAATATGTTTCTTTAAAACAAGCCTCATGCTTTGTACGGCACATGGCTGTTTTTATCTTCACTGTTATTGTCCTTCTCTGTTATGTTGCCTGTAGCATGGTGACAGAAATGTACTTGTCATTTGACCTTTGAGTATCATGCAAGGACAGGCAAGCTCTCAGATCAGCTCAGCTCTCAGCTCAGATCTCAGATCTTACTACTCAGCTGAACCCTTGAAGATCTTCACACCCATATAAAACTTCACCTCCAGCTCAGGCATGTCTGTTCAATGTTGGTTTATTTGATTCTTTAGTTTGGCTGTATTTTGGACCAAATTTTGGACCAAATAAAATAAAACAAAAGTAAAAATCACCAGGAGCACCAGGTGCAGATGAGGTATATTAGGGCTGTCATACTCGTATGGGTTGGTCTAATGGTGTTCAGGCAGGGCTTTGGAGCTTTGCTGAGCTTCAGGTTGAGCGCATTGTGTTAGCGTGCTGGTCTCAGCAGCATCCACAGCAGATGTAGCTCTGTGCTGAAACAGGGGCTGAGGTTTGCAGCCCCTCAACAAACTGCATCACTGTGCATGGATTACCTGCAGAAGTAACTTGTGTACCTGTGAGAAGAGCAAAGCTATGATTTGTTTTACATCTGTGTTTTTAGAGATTTCTGAGGTCAACACTGTTTTTAGATGTTGTGTGGGTTGTGTTTATTCTTTGTAAAATAATA
The DNA here is from genome assembly GCA_036877575.1 of Botia almorhae. Lineage (NCBI taxonomy): Eukaryota > Metazoa > Chordata > Actinopteri > Cypriniformes > Botiidae > Botia > Botia almorhae. The sequence goes on along the minus strand of JAZGTJ010000176.1, from coordinate 16,500 downwards.
TTTCTAATATTTGAGATTTTTGTCAATTAGGTGAAGCTAGTATATTTTTAAGTTGATAATCTACCATGGCTAATGGTCATTGATCTACTTACTGGGCTTTGACCCAGGGTGCGAATTACAAGGTTGTGGGATGTCTGATTCCCTTACCTAAAGGGTACCCCCGATCCTAAACCCCCACCCCAAAAAAAGATTAGGAAGTTCTTAACACGCACAAAATAAACAACTTTTAAATGGGCATAATTTGTAATGAGCTCTTCAACAGCGTTTTAAAATTATGGTTCAGTAAGCACAAAAGTTACGTTACAAGTTGTCAGTTCGTGTATTTTCACCTGACAAAATTCAGAGTCACAAACAGAAGTCACTTTGCCTGAGGGGGGTAACCATAGCAACAGCAGTCTGCTGGAGGGCTTTCATTAGGATCAGTGTAGGCAAAACATAAGTACTGCCGTGAATTATCACTTTATTAAATAGATTTGCATATTACAAAAATTAGAGTTTTGTTTAAAAGGTCTTTGAGAATTAAGCTTCAGCTTAGTTTGTACCAAACTGCAAATTGGTTCAAGCAAACTTCAATAGATTGTTCCTTTAAAAAAATTTACCTATATAAGTTTCTTTAAAAACCTTGAAAATCAATGTATGGAAGCCCGAGAGGGCCACTTTCTGGATATACAAATCAACATGTTTAACAAATATTGTATGTACACATAAAGAATTGTAAGGTCTGAGTGCAGATTTAAGTGTTAGTGTTACAATAACATTAGATTTGTTTAGTATGATTAGCAATAAATACTTTTTTAAAGCCACAAAATGTAATCTGCAGACTACAGAAATTTAACATATAGAGCTGAGAGTACTGCACTCTTATTAATAGCTAAAAGCATTATCAAATTAACCAAAATATTTAACAAACAAGCATACAAAAACGTGGGTGGGTCAGGTCTCTTTCTTTCTCTCTCTCTTTCTCTGTCTTTCTCTCTCCCTCTCTCTCTCTCTCTCTCTCTCTCTCTTTCTCTGTCATACCTACCTAATGGACAGCATTTTTCAGAGAGACCTCCTTATTAATTCTTTGGTTTTTCCCTTGCATGGTCTTTTGTTCTAATGATTTTAATGTTACTGTGGTTACAAGATGTGTACTTGCAAGAATTGTCCTTGCATTGTATTTATATTTGCTTGGTTATGTTTATGTTCACAGAATACGGACGTTTCGAGGCCAAAATTCATGACTTACGAGAGCAGATGATGAACCACAGCATGAGTTCTGGATCAGGATCCCTAAGAACCAATCAGAAACGTACTCTCTACGTCAGGTAACGTTTCATCTCACATATTAACTTAATAGGTTTGTTTCTGCCAACACAGATGGCATTCTGAAATGCCAAAATTTCCTGACACATAATATGAAAATATGGGATAGACTGTTTCTGCCAGTGCAGTTCTTCACAGCCTTGTTGTGTGGCCCTGATGTTGGATTGATGCTAACATGGTCTCTCAAGGCCACAAGTTTCTTGCCTGAGGCGAGGTGTTTACTAGACACACCAACACACACACACTCTCACACACACACTCTTTAGGGGGTCGCGTGTGAACCAACAGGAGATCTGACTTCAGAACAGTCAGAATTCATCAGCATCCACTCTACCTCCTGCACGCACACACTCACACGAGGAGGTACAGGCTGTCTTGTGCTTGTGCTCTGATCCTAGATCAGCCAGGAGTGAGAGATCACATGTTCAAGGCACCTGCAGCTTTCATGTTTCTGTGATATTTAGAGGAGTTATTGATATTTAAAGTCACCAGAAAAGTGCCGACACTAATTTACATCTGCAATGCAATGGGAAGTCTTCATAAACCGCTCTTTTCAGCTTAAAGCCAAAATTGATTTTGCTAATGTAATTTGATGTATATCTGAGTAAAACTGTATATTTGATGACAAACATTTAGGGCGGGGCTTGTTTTATAAGGAATTAATTAGATGGAAATGTATTTTGACAGGTGTTTGGGTTAACGTGGTTACCAAATAAGAGGGATGATATTATTTAATGTGATGCTGGGTTTTAAAAATGAAACTTTCATATTTCTTGTCTACAGCTGTTAGATAATTCATTATGCATTTCCCATTTTTAAACAGAAGTAATTAATCTTGTTTGTGTGGGTTATTAAATATTTAGAGCAGGATTATTAATCTGATTACATGTTTTACAAGCAGAACATTACATAAAAATAATATGGTGGAGCTGTAGCACAGTGGTTAGTACATAGCACATGTGCTTATATAAATGATGTAAGTTCAAATCTGGCTATTAAATAGCAATTCTGTACCCGTTTCATCTTCTGTCCACTTTCACTTAATGTTCTTTCTTATAAAGAGGCAAAACAGCTAAAATATAATATTTTAAGGCTTTTTTTCTTATTAATTTAAAAGTTCAAGATGAAAACATGATAATGTTCAAAGTGCCTTATCAGAAGTACAGACAACTCTTCTTGGCCAAATCTACTAAATATTTGACTATCCTCACACAACTTTAGAACTTCTTTGACTTGTGAACAAAAAAAACATGATTGTGCTGTTATCATTCAGTTATTACTGTTTCGCAGATAATTTAACATGCATAAAGATTAGTTCTTTATTAGCTAGTGATGACAGGCAGCTTTAGACCTGATTTGGCTTCTACAGAGTGTTAGCTGGAACATTTCGACAGAACTGACGCACATGTGGTTATCCTTTGTGAAAAATAGCTCTCCTGTGAGCAATTACACTCACGCACCTTCTCTCCTCCTGATGTACAGCATGTACCTCATCCATGCTCAGTATCTCCTTAGCTGCAGGGTAATGCCACAGCCCCCCTCTGTGGGTGCTGGATAATTGTACTGTGCCATTGACAGTCATTTGGGCTGTAGAGCTGGATTTTGGACTGCTTGGCAGGACATGGCTGATGGGATGTGTTGAGAAAAACGAAATCAGGCCTTATCAGGAGTGATTTACTTATTGCAGATGTACACCTACATTGTATCTACATTGATTCACCTGGTTAGCCAATCAAAACAGAGGTAATTTACATAAAGACATTTTAAGAAAAAGGAGACAAAATAGGGTCAGGGCTGATTAGGTTGATTAGCATAGTTCACTTGCTATATCTATAATATGTATATCTACCGATTCCAAAAAAGCATGCTCATTTAAAGGCATCTATTATTAGGACGGAAATGTCAATGTAAAACTCCAAAACGTTCGTTTTTGGGATAAGTAACCGCTAAACCTCATCATTTACTCACCCCTGTGTCTCACCCCCTGTATGACGCTTTAGCTTCTGAGGAACACAAAAGACACAAACTTAAATATAATTTGACTTTTTAGTTATACTGAATGCATGTAGAATACATGTCCACAAACTTCTGCCCAGTCTATAGAGGGAAAGAGAAAATGATGACAAAACTATCATTTCCAGTTTGCCTCCGCTGAGCAATGAGATGCATTCGATTTCTGATGAGATGACTACAGAGGTACGAATCTGTTTCTATGAATAGAAAGCACATGTCCATTTATAAGCAATGCATACACTCGCACACTGATAGTATCGAATGAGTCACTTATTGAGTGATTTTCCTCAATCAGCATCTTTCAGTGTTTGTGTCACAGTGAATCAACATCCCAGTGTCTCTAAAGCAGAAGTGCGTCGTTGTTTACCTCCTCAAAGTGCCCTCAAAGTTCTCTCACTGTTGTAGTATTACTGTTACCATAACAACATCCTTCTTTTCGACGTTTGTGCAGTGCAGATGTAAATTTCAGAATATGAACTAATTTCTGCATCTTTCCAGTTATTGAGAAGTTGGTCAGAGTATCAGTGTGAATGTGTGTTATTGTTCGTTATTGCTCATACCAAAGCTTAGAGATCTCAACTAACCCCAGTCTTCAATATTAAACTCACCCCACATACTGTAGCCCACCTGACTGTTACAAAACCACTGATCCACACATCCGGATTTCACTCTACTTTACTCTTTGGGTGCTTTTAAACATCCCATATCGCTGCAAAAGGCGACTGCGTCACATTATCTGCAGCAGTTCCTGCATTATCAACACTTTCTCCTAGTTTGCTTGTTGTGCATGTAATGCTGTCCCCTTGGCTTGCTGATGGCTTCTGCTTTAATCTTGCCACTCAGCAAATGCTACACATTTTATAGAGAACTGAGGCAGCGCTCACTTTTAGCTCATTATCTTACATATTTGCTGTAGTGGAAAAACGCTGTCCATGAGGTTCACTACACTTGGATGTACATACACAGATTCAGCCCTGAGTCTCTGCTGCCACACAATCTGAAGCGAGTATGTGTTTCCCCAGTATAAGGGTGATTTAACAATCATGGCAATCATACAATCATCTGAAAATACAGTGCTATATTAATTATTTAATCTTCTCATCATTTAATGTAAGATTACACTACATCATTGTAGAAATTCATTTGATAAACATCCTAAAATAAATGGTATAGCATGATAACTCGACCGACATTTTAAATATGATTTCATGTCATTTTGTTGTTTTTTACTTTAACAGCGGAAGTTGTTTCTGTTTAGCAGTATGGAGCAGAACTGTAAATATTTTCATAGACATAACATTAAAGTAACTTAATATTATAAGATCATATGTACTATTTAGAAAAATGTTTTTTGTCATCTAAAAGCGCGTGAGCATGTGTGAATGCTGTATTAAGCAGCATACACTGTATGTGTATGATTAACATTTCATGCAGTTTATCCCAACAATGAAAGAGACTTACTGTACTTGAATCAGTGAATGTTTGGAATTAATTATTGTTGTAAAAATAGAACAGGAAATGGGGGAATTCGTAAGCCAGACTCAATATTGCATTACCCGCTGTGGTGACTTAACATGCACAAAAATAGAGAATATTCAATGCAAAGTTTATCTTCAAAATATTTATAACTTCAGTGCAGCCCCTTTAATCAGCTGAATGCTTTATAAAGCAAATAAGGTATTGGTATATGATCTGCAGGTAAACAGATGTTTTATTTATAACTGTAAGGGCACAAAACGGCCACAGAGGGCAGAGAGCATCACTCAGTATGTGTCATCTGACAGCAGGGCTCAGTGTCTGTCTCGGTAATGATGCCATGAAGGAATACATTCACCGTAATGGACTCAAGATCTGCCAGCAAACACACATATAAAAATATTATTTATCTACACTGTATGTAGCTTACAGTTTCCATAACAACCCCGGTATCTTTTTAGGCCAATGAGAAAACATGTTTTATTTCCAAGGCATGTTTATGAGAGAGACTATTTATGTTTATTTTTTTAATAAAACGGCCATTAACGAGGACTTTGAAGATGAATCATTGTAAGAACTGTGCGGATCATCTCTTATAACTTAACAAGGTTTACTGTAATGTATTCTCAATGACGACGACGTTATTACGCTGTACAGTATTGCTAGCATTGATAAATTACCTCGTAGCGCTAAATTGAGTGACTCTGGCAGTTAACATATTGACTAAACAATTAATAACGTCTGTTATCTTAACATCTTCCTGAAAAACAACAAACGCTGAAAACATTGCATGATGCTGAGAGAGCGATCTGTGCTCTTAAGGTCTTAAATACGCATTCAGCATAATGCATGGTTGTAAAACGATGTCTGTTTCATGCATTAGAGCAGCAAATGTGCAGGCCATTATGTGCAGGCCATTAATTTTGTCATTTAGGTATTCGTTCACAGCAGTGCAGTATGGGTAGCTTGTGTATTTCCTATTCATTGATTTTTGTGTCCTTGGAATGATATTGATCACCAACAGAGAAAAAAATGTTTCATATTTTGTTGGTGCACAGAGGCTTTAAGGAAATATGGTCAGTTACAGTATTGGACATACTACAGTTTGAAAGCATAAACATTTCCATTTTACCTTTATTTGGATATATTTATTAGCTATACCTATAATAGGCTATAGTAAGAGTCTACAGTTTTAAACATAGTTGTAACGTCTTTTAATAAGTGTCCACATACTGTCCCCTATATGGAAGTAGTTATGGAAGTCTTATTAATGCCCATCATTTATTCCTAGAGATTTTTTCACAGTGTGTTCAAGATTTTTACTGTCACTGTATATGTTACGTTGTCTTTCTATAAATACCTCTTTAAAAACAAAACTTAGCCAGTTAGCTTTAGCTTTCAGCCCAGTTTAGTGTTGTTTAAATCTGCATTTATTGCTTCTGCATCATAGACCTTTCCCAAACAGATGTGTTGTCATGGCTACAAAGAGCAGTATTAAACAGAGGTGATGAAAACAGTGGATGCTTTTTCTCCCTTTCTCTCTCTCCTCATCCTTCACACATTTATTCAGGACAGCCTCTTGTTATCTGAGAGCTTTTATCAGGGCTGAATATCCATAAGTGCTGTTTAGTTTTTGGTGTCATTAAAGAGAATAATGTAGAATCAGCATGTTCTGAATAAAAAATGGGTTGAATAAATGTCTCTTTTGTTATGAGGGTGTGTGGTGCGTAGAGGTCCAAAACAAATGTCCACAACTGTGATGTGTGGGTGTGGGTTACGAGGACACAAATGTGTATAATGTTGTGTATAACAATGTAAACATGGTTTATGGGGACGCTTCCTGTGTTTGCTTAAACAATATACTAAATGATTTTTTTGTTTATTAAAAAAGGCCAAAAGTTTTCAGTGAGGGTTAGGTTTTGGGGTAGGGTTAAGGTTAGGGAATACAATACATGTACAGTTCGTACAGTATAAAAACCTACTGTGGAGAGTATAAAAACCATCTGTGGAGAGTCCTCATTAACCACACATGCCCACATGGGTAACACTTTAACTCGGAGATCTTCTTATTTACTTCGTCTGTGGGGAGCAGCTTAGTATAATCTGTCAAGTTGTCATGACAAAGAGACTGACAGGTTATGATCTTTTGGTTTATGTCAAGTTGTCATAACAAATGCATCTCAAAAAATGTCATCTTTGCATTAAAAATGACATAACTGAGTGAATGACACTTAATGACAGTTGTCATAAACATGCATAAACCCTCCTTCATATTCATGACATGTGTCATGTCAGTCTTATGCACACCCCTTCAAGTAAAGTTTTACCCCTTCTGGTGTGTGTGTGTTTTGTATCTCCTTTCATTTTAGACAACATAAGTTTTACTTAAATCTGTTGGTCGCTATAGACCTGTATTGAGGGTTCTTTGGCAGTGTGTAAACAGGAACCTAGAGGAACCTAGAGTTTCTTGCCATTATTGCGGCTATCTTCCATACTGTGTGTTCAGTGTGACAGGCCTATAGGTGACTGTGAGAGCTTGTCTGTTTTTCTCTGTGTGGATGTGTCTGGGCTAGTACACTTTCTTTGACTGTGATTCACAGCTGGATCATCCGCTCTGCCCTGCTGGAAGCAGATAAGCTAAACAGCCAGATTGTAATCGAGTGCCGTTTTCTGTAGGAAAGAATGAGAAAATAACGGAGAGTACAAAAATTAAACTATGATGTAATACGAAATCAATCATTTCTCCTCATTGACACAGTCTGACAATGACATCAGCTGATAAAGGTTCAGAGGGAGGCAACGTCGGTTTTGACTCCCTGTTTTAGTGAGGTAACTCTAAGTATGGAATGTATAATTAACTGTAAAAAGTCCTATAAGAGGCTCTTCAGCACTGTGATTGGCTGATTGTCCTGTCAATAAGATAATGCCCGCCTGTCATGTATACAACTGGTCAACAACATCTAGTGAAGATTTGGTTGATTATTAGTTTGAAAAGAAAAACAAAATAATAGCCAAACAACAGTAAGTACTGATTAATAAAAATATACTTTCGATTTGTGAAACATTGTAAATGTTTTAAAACATTTATATTACTTAACAGTTTTTGTCTAAACCAAGTGAAACCAACAGATTTTCTGTTCAGTCTGACTCAGATCCAACCTGAATCATCTGCTCCTTATATAGAATAGATTACGTCTCTTTTTGAGGGTGAGTGTATGAATCACGGTTATTCTTGTAGCGGAAGCCTGTTTCTCATGATAGTCTCGTCTGTGAAGATGAGAGATTTCCTCTGTCACCACAGAATGACTCACTCACTCTAGCAGCAGGAGCGCATAGTAAACTGTGATGACTAGGACATCACATTCAATGAATGTGTGACTATACATTCAATATATTTTGAGCCAAGCCCATTTTGTAACTTTGAAGCCAGATTCGAACCCACATTGTCCACATGAGCACCACAGCTCAATGTGGGAGAGTATGTGCATTAACTTTTGATGATTTGGCTCTATGATTTAAGTGTTTAAATAGACCATAGTGGTGCAGTACTCACACTCTACAGAAATATTAATATAAATGTATATGTATAATGTAAGCCTCCCCAGGCCTGGCAGGAGGAATGATGAGAGCCGCTTGCAAGGTTTCCGTGGTGATGAAACTCTTCAGTTCCATCATGTACTAAACATCCATTCTACACACACATGTGTAGAACAGTTATTTGAGGGACATTTTTACATTTAATAAAATCATTAACATTTTGTGTGTGTGTGTTTCTTCACAGGGCTTTGTTTGACTATGAGAGGGCAAAGGACAGCGGGCTACCCAGCCAGGGTTTAAGTTTCAGATATGGAGACATCCTCCATGTGATCAATGCCTCTGATGATGAGTGGTGGCAGGCCAGGAGAGTGACTCCTGAAGGGGACAGTGAGGAGATGGGTGTCATTCCCAGCAGGAGAAGGTGGGAGCTCATATCCTACTGAATCACATACTGAACTATACTGTACACTTCTGCTTAATCTTGTGTTTTGTGCACTTTGTTTTAATTTTTTCAGACTTCAATAACTTTTAAATTGAATTGTTCAGTGAAGCTTAATTAGCGGTAAAGGAGCAGACTGTTTAACTTTGACATAACTTTTAAAAACATTTCTTCCCCTGAGGGGCTTTTTTACCTTTATTGAGGCATATTTTTGTAACTTTTTGTAAGGCAAAAATGTAACTATGTGAAATACTTTAATAAATTAGCACAAATTCTTAATTTAAATAATTATTTTGAGAATTTATTACCCCTTTAGCCATAAAATTTAATCTCAGAGCCCCTCATGATTTCTGACCCTGCTTTCGACCCCTATTCAGTATTTGCATTCGTTAGTCTTAAAGGTACAGTAGCAAAAACTGCCTGAATAATTCTAGTGAACTACTTTATGACCATCATTACTTTTGACTAACTTGACTTTAGGGGGAATGAAACAAATAGCTATTAAGAGTGTAATAGGCCAGTTAAACTCAATGCCCGAAGAAGGTATTTCACTAAAACAATCTAATTAAGATTTGCAGGAGTTCAAGACTGTTACTCTGTTTTAGAATCTGTATTGTACAAGTTCAAATGTGAAGTGACTTCATCTCTGCTGTTTTATGGTGACAGGGTGGAGAGGAAAGAAAGAGCTCGGCTGAAGACGGTTAAATTCAATGCAAAGCCCGGCAGCCTGGACTCTAAGGGGGTAAATAATCCGTTGATTCATGCTCTTAATAGGTGTGATCAGTGCCAACACCCTAAATTCTGCTCACCCCATTTTCTCTGTAGAGGGAAATAAAAGGGTCCAATGACGTATTGACAGTTTAAAGAGAGGTGATGACACACACCAGTGTTTCTCCTTCCCCTTAAGTCTATCTGGTTTAATACAGTATCTGTCCAACTCGTTCTCTTTAGTCTTTCTGGTTTAGTATCTGTCGCGTCCTGTCATCATCAATTTATTAAGGCTTCACTGGTGCGGCAGTCATTTAGTCAGTCAGATTCCAAGTTCAGTGTGTGTGTGTGTGTGTGTGTGTGTGTGTGTGTGTGAGACAGAGAGAGAGAGAGAGAGAGAGAAGAAGCTCTTCTGCCGCAGTGTGACAGCTCACCATGAGCTCTCAGCTTCAGTACTGGAGTAAGACAAACCCCAACAGGCAGCTTATACAGAACCAGCACCAGTAGTATTTGTCTTACATACCGTAGATATATTTCCTAATGCTTTATGGGATGTTGTAAAATAAGGTCATCTGTAGTAAAAAAGTGTGTGTGTGTGTGAACAGGAGAAGTGAATCAAGGTAAAGAATGTAGAGTGTATTTTTAGATTGGTACTCATCTATATAGCTGTTCCGTTTTTTAGCCTTATGATTCCTCCTAGTATCCATAGCAACGTCACAGTCAGGTCTGCAAATTTTCATCTTTTTTTTGTCTCTTTTGAAGATGGTGGGAGAGGAGAGGGGTGGGGGGTGCTGGCACTGATGGGTTATTTATGGGGTTTTGTTGTGTGGCTCTCTGTGTTGGTGTTGAAATGCACCAGAATGTATATATGTTTATATTAGAGAGGTTCAGCATCATGAATGTTAAAAATATGCTTCTTCTCATCAGGGGCAAATATAAGAATATAGGCATATTGAAACAGAAACCACAAATACATACACAACATCAGAATCATTATATTGATAAGAATATATAGATGAATCCTTTAAAGAAATTTCTGGGTCATGTTTCATCCCAGAATTCAGAAGTACATTTTGTATAATAGAACTGAAGCCTCCTTTATTTAGTTATATTTGCATTTTGTATTTATTGCTGAGATTTTCATTGCTGTTTTATCATTACAGTAATGAAAATTGTGAAAGATTGTGCTTAATTGTCATGAAAATAATCAAAATTCATTTTTTTATGCATAATACAAATATTATGCATATTGTGTCTTTGAATTTTAGGGTGAAATATGAGCTGGACATGTTCTGTACAGGTTTTACTATACTTAATTGTAATTTATCGAAACAAATGCCTTCATTTCAGGCACTATATTGAACTTAGACTAAGCTAGACAATAAGACACTTAGAATCACACCAATCACATTCAGTATCACACAAGTCATGTACAGAATTACATCAGTCACATACAGAATCACATCAGTCACATTCAGAATCACATCAGTCACATACAGAATCACATCAGTCACATACAGAATCACATCAGTCACATTCAGAATCACATCAGTCACATTCAGAATCACATCAGTCACATTCAGAATCACATTAGTCACATTCTGGATCAACCCAGCCCACCCCAACCCACATTCAAAATTGCACTAGTCACTTTTTGGAATCACTCCAGTCACATTCAGAATCACATCAGTCACATTCAAATTCACACTAGTCACATTCGGAATCTCAGAAGTCACATTCAAAATTACACCAGTCACACTTCTGCTAACTCATTTATTTTATAAGCAGTTAACCTATACAACATAACAGATCACAGATTTAGTCCCCCTTGATCAGCATGGCCTCCTGCATGCTTTGTGTTTTAATATAAGTCAGTATTTGTTTAAAAGTCCAGTTTGCCTTTGCATGGCACTGTACCAGCTTCAGTTGGCTTTTGTTTATCATCGTTTACCTCCTTGTATGTTCATTTCTATTGATCATGTTTTAATTTAAATACATTTGAGCTTGTGTGAGAAAAGCTTAGGTGCTGTGGCGTCACTGACAGCAGAGATTGGATCAGTCTTCCTGTTCAGCACCATCCACCAAGTGTTTTCAGTTCCAACCAAACAAAAATGAGTCCGCTTGAATCAGTATGACAGAACATTCAAAACGAGCGAATCACGAGCCTGATGGAGATGTCAGGTGAACTATCCACCAATAAAAACTAAATAAGCTGAACAGATTGGATGTTGGTCATTTGGCTGTTTCCTGCCTGCTGTCCCTAACGCCCGGCTCCTGGGGCCACTGTGTTGTTTTGTCAGCATGATTGTGACAGCGTTTAGATCCCTTTGTTTGCTCCATGCTCTTTCTCCGCACAGTCATTCAGTGATAAACGTAGAAAGAACTTCATCTTTTCACGCAAGTTCCCTTTCTACAAGAACAAGGACGCTGACGAACAAGACGGAAGCGACTCGGAACGTAAGTAGCCACAAACTCATTCACTCACACACACGTAGGCACATACACGCATCCTCCGGGTGGGGCGAAAAGTTTAGGTGTGTGTAGGTAGCTTCAGGAAGCCCATGTGTTTCGTCTCTGTTCTACATCCTCTTTCTGCTGGCGTTAGCACCCGCCACCACCAACCTTACTGTCTCTCTCTCCCTGTCTTTCTCCCATTCTCTTTCATCCTCTCTCTCTCTCTCTTTCTGATCGGCTGTGTGGTGTAGGACATCTCTGGAATAGGGGAGGACGGGTATGGAGCAAAGACACTGAGTAAGTGTGTTAAGGATTAGCACAATACCCTTCTCCTAAGCACACATTTGATATTTAAGTTCAGGTTTGTTGCTTTCGTTTGCATCTGTTCATATAAGGTCTGCCTGCATGTGAGAATACAGATGTATGTTTGTTTACTGTCTTAATGTCTCAAATAATTATAGGTTTTTGTCCCAGCTCAAATTTTGCATGAAGGATAGTTGTCACAAGACCTAACTGTTTTTTGGTCTGTATGTCAAAACTTTTGTCTTGTTGTCTGGTGTTTTACCTCTTTAAAGGAATATTTTGGCTTAAATACAAGTTAAGATAATTACCACAGAAAATAATTTTGACTTGTTTAAGATAAATACATAATGTTAATTAAATTCTAGTGTTGACTGTTTTGTCAAGCTTAACAATTCAGCCCTGTAATATCATAAATTATGTTAACAGGGTTGAATTGGAAACTTGAAAGTAACAGACAGAAATTAAAACTGGACCTATTTTGTGCATTGTTCACATAAAACGCCTAAGTTTATAAATGCAAATCAAATAATGTATGCACAGATAAGCATTTTCAGTGGAAGTCTATGGGGGCAACTGTATATACTTGTTTTTCTTAAGACATGTGTCTTTTTACTGTATTTACAGTGTTCTGCTAAATGTTGTCTTGTGCACATCAACAGTGTTTAGTCTTAACACTTATTACATTATGATTTTAAATGTGCCATTGGGAATCATGGCATTTAAATCAAATATACTGCATAGTATTACATTCAGTGAATTAGAAATCATTTTTAAGACCCCAATTTATTATTTAAGATTTAATCCATATATAGGAAAGAGAATCATGGTCACAAAAACAAATCTTATATACAAGTAATTATGGCTCATTCAGAATAGAGGATTTGAGTTTATGTCTGACGTCCTTAATACTGCGTTCCTACTTTAATCTCCTGTGTCTATTTTTATTTTATGCTGGAAACTCAAGTCCAATTCTGACCAATTTAACTAACTTAGATTGTCAAAGTTTACAGTGAGCCCCTGATAATCATCTTCAACACGCTCCAAAAGTAGGACATACTGCTTCAGGAAAAAGTTACCAAGAATTGTGATGACTTCAGGTCATTTTGTGGAAGATGCTGTAGACTACAGAACATTGGGCTGTCAGGTTTATTAGTATGAATTTAAAGTTTACTATCTGGTTAAGCTTGCCACTTATATCTCTGTGTTTAGACAGATCAGGTTTTGTCATATAATTGTCACATTGTATGATGCTCTACTGGACAGCCATAAAGTGCTATTATGAACGTAATGAAAGATGGCACGTTTTATTTCTCTGTCTGGTAAACAGAGTTTGTAATTTTGTTTAATTTGTTTTAGAAACAATTTATTTTAGAAACAAATTAAACAAATGTTAATGCTTTAAAGACCAATGCTGTCAACGTAGTTTTAGCCATTTAAGTTCAGTTTTAATAAACTATTTTTTTCAGCCTTATAAACTAAATAAAAGATACAAAAGCTTGATTCTTGTTCTTAATGAATGACTGCTGTGGTCTAAATGAAGGACTGCTATTTTCTGTGAGATTGTTTTCCATGATAATTGTATAAATAAATTTGCTCTTCTAACAGAATACACACATGCTTCACTCTCAACTTTGAGCTTTATATGATTTTTGTCATTGGTTTAAGTATATTTCTTAAAGGTGCAATGTGTTAATTAGCTTTACTAAATGGAAATGCAACGATACCGGCTGTTGTTAGACAGGTTTCCTTATCTTCACACTTTCATTTTATCTGTTTGATGACCAAACAGATATTCTCGCCTCCCAACAATGTTTTAAAACAGTAACAGAAAATCTTCCAATGTAGGAAGCTAGTTCTATATTAGGGTCAGAGGTCACTATCCGGTCTCGCAGTATAAAGTATGACCTGTTATTACCATAAATCTCAGGCATCAATCAAATCCACACTCACAGATCCTGTCCATTCAACCTAGCTGCTGTTAGAGGCACCTGTCTTTTTCTACAGAAATTAAAGATGATACAACATAGGGTGTGTTTGTTGTGTTTGTAAGGCACTGCTTTTAAACAAGCATAACTATTCATTATGTTTAGTGCAATATCCTTAACACAAACAAAAGCCATCTAGCATTTCCATAGCATCTAAATTGCTCCAGGTACAAGAGAAGCACCACACAGAGGCTCATTTGTGCATGATTTATTCGTTGTTTAATGTTTCCAGTGCCAACAAAAATAATGAAGCCTCGCTCAGAATAACACAGGATTGGGTTTGGGTTTGAATCGATGGATAATAGCCACGTTCCTGCACCAGCTTGCCTTTGTTTGTCGTTACAGCTAAAAAAAAATAAACTCCTCCGGCTCTCTGTGTCCCCAAGCACGCAGACTACCCAGAACCAGCGTCACTTTGGACCACCGTACCCATAATTGGACTTTTACTTCCAATTAGTATCGGTGCTGTCTGCAACTTCGGCCTCATTTGTGATTCTATTGCCTTTCTGTTGTCCATCAATGTCCCAAAGCGATTTTGCGTTTCCCTTTAATGGCCCAAACGAGTGCTAATCCAATATTGCAGCTGTTTTTCATTTTTTCTCTTTTAAACAAACGTCCTTGTCGACAAGCACATAATGACATTACGTCCTCACTAACTCGTTTACACGTTCAATCGAACTAAGCTTAGAGAGCAGAGACCTTGGTGAAGGGTGGGCCAATCACGTCCCTCTCGGTCACGACCATTCTGCAGAAAGCAAGCTGAGCTCATCACAGCTGCTGGCCCACTGAGTGTGTTTCTGTGTTCTGTTGCCAGGAAGTCAAGAGGAACTCATCCTCTCGTACGAGCCCGTCATTAGACAAGAAAGTAAGTGCCTCTCCATGACCTTACATGCTCGGACTGTTTAAGGTTCACTATATGTGTGAATTGATGACATGATCGCTGTTCACCATGAGTGGAAGATCACAGGAGCTGTTTGTGTTTGCTTCTGGTTGAACAGTTAATTACGCCCGGCCGGTTATTATCTTGGGGCCCATGAAGGACAGAATCAACGATGACCTCATCTCCGAGTTCCCGGACAAATTTGGATCGTGCGTTCCACGTGAGTAACCCTCTCAGGTGGTTAGATTATCAAATAAACTGGTCTTCAGTGGATCCACCATCTTTAATATGCACAAATGAACTCTCAGTTGAAGCTGACTCAACCATAGTCTCCAAACAGGCCAATTGGGCAATAGAACAATTATGCCAATATAACGATTATTCTCAGTTATTCCATTATGGGGTTCAAATGGAGGGGTAGAAAGACCTCTGGCTGTGGTAGATTGTAATTATATGCAGGAGTCTTGGGGGTTTTTAAGTCTGAAGTCTATGCTGATGGCTGTGCTGGTGAAGGTCTGAGATGAGCTGGTAAGTTTAGTGGTTTTACCGTAAGTCTGTGGTGTTCCCTGCTGTCCTGCAGTAGCTCTGTGGGGTTACTGACACTCATTTCATTGTGTTGTGACTCAATTTAATCTCTTCCAAGTTTGCTCACAAACAAACCTCAGATAGGTCACCTTATCAGTGAGGTTTTAATAGTTAGGGTAACAAGATGTTGGAGCAAACCTTGGATTAAACTCATGGAAGTTATCCTTTTACATAATCCATCCATCCGTTTAATTTACCTCCAATCCTAGGATCACGGGCCTTACATAATCCATACTTCAGAATTTCCTTTGTTTGGTTTTTACACTATTGTTTATAAAAAGGGCTTTTCTGCCATAGCAAAAATGTTGACATCTGAGTGGAAGTCCAAACTAACCAAATTCATATAATCCCAAATTCAAATCAGTTCAATAAATGGATTAATACATTCAAAATAACCAGTGTGCAATTTATACTGTTTTTAATTATGCAAATCTGAAAAACTAAACAAAACACTATTGTGTGATATATTTTTAATTAAATTTACAAAATCTATAATAACGTATATTTAACACTAGTTCCCTTTCAGTCAGTCACGTTCGACGTTACGTCAACTGACTGACGTATGGGGTCTTGCTTGAGAGCCCTATCACCTTCGCGTAAGAAAAAACGCGCCAATNAGCATCGGCCCGAGAGGAGAGAGCCAATGAGCATTTGGGCAAGCGCTGCGCACCGGCACACGAGCGCTTGGCGCGTGTGTATAAAAGCCGGCAGCGCACGCTTACATTCAGCTTCTTGCTTCGGAGCCGAGTGTGTGTTTTACACTCGCTCACATCTTCGCGGTGTTCGCCAGCATTCGCCAGCGTTTCAGCGCTTAC
>JAZGTJ010000175.1:175512-198838 GCA_036877575.1 Botia almorhae | reverse complement strand
ACTTGAGATGAAATATGACGCACACGAAGTGCAAAGAAAACCATTAAAATCAAGGTTGCACACAGAATATGTCTATTATGTGTCTTTGCAGTCAAGCTGTACATGTTAAGAAAAAACTAAAATGAAGAAAAAACGGTGACAATATTATCTAATATTAATCTAAAGGATTAAAGATGCATAAATGCTATTATAAATTCCAGAATAAAGGTCTGAATCAAGAATCTGGTGTTTTATTCCAAAACTGTTTAACAATTTTTTTTTCCACCACAGAATGAACGATAATTTTGTTCGTGATGGTTAATAAAATACATAAACAACAGAATTTACATGTGATTCATGTTTATAACTGTTGGAGACTGTAAGCAGACAAATTAAATATCCTAATTTGATGAAGTAGGTTTTTCATTTCTTAAAGTCCACTGGCCAAAAGTGTCCATATATGTGGAGAAACCTGTGATTCAGAGTTTACCATAACTGTTGGTTTTGGTTAAAAGACGAATGTTCACACACAGCTCTGCCTTTTGCTCTTTAAGATTATAACTAGCTTTTAAAGACAGGAAAATTGAGAGCAGAATAGAAATAAACAATAAAAGCAGTGAAAGTGAAAGACAGATCATGACGCATTCAGTTATACACCATCTGCTGCATATAGATAGCCATGCTATGAGGTTAAATTAAGGTCATTTGACTCTGGCTGGCTGTCTTTGATGTAATACACACCCATGCACGCATGGTGCGCCCTCACACATCTTATATGTTGTGTCATTATGAAGTATGTTGTGTGTGTGTGAGTATGTGTGTGATAGATGTTGAACTATTGTCCTGTGGGCATTAGTCTTCTCAGTAGCAACTGTATTATTTTTCCCATGGGGAGGTCACCATAGCAACGTGAACATGTATAATGAAATGAGTGTGTGACTTTGACTTCTCATATAAGGGTTATAGATTATATGACATGAATAATAGGGAGTGTGATCTGTTAATGTGGCAATGAAACTATATCAAACAGGAAACAATGTATGTGTATAATATATGTATTTAAACAAATACACACACACACACATACATGTTTACTTATCTATTCAAATGCGGACATTCCATACACTTCTATTGCTTTTATACACTGATGGTTATAAACAATATCACCTAAACCTCACAGAAAACATTCTGCATTTTTACAACAAAAAATAATTTACTACATTTTATAGTATTTTCACAAATGAGAGCGTCCCCAAAAGGAGGTTTTGCTCCGAGTTGTCAGGTTTGTTGACTTTTTGGTACAAATGTGTCCCCAATATATGGTCAAATAACCGCCACTCCCCACACACACATATACATCTGGGAAATCCATCCATGAACATATGAACATTTATGAATTATGATTAAATGGATAATTTAAGAAATATGCTGTACGACATATACAATGCATAATTAAGTTTGGCTGGTTGTCTGCTTGTTTCGTAAATGGGTTTTGTTAATAATAAAATAACTCCAAACTTCTCTTACTCTCTCTTACACATAAATATGCAGGGACACAAATATAAATATAAGGGGCTTTACACCACAGGCAGTGTTTTCTGAGTGCAGCATTATGACACACCATTTGTAAAAGGGTTCTACATAGAAAAGAGACGCCTGCAACCAAAATGATGACCAGAAGCACTGCAGTATTCTGTAATCCTGCAACATTAAAAATCCATTAAAATAAACTTCTTTTATTTTATTATATAGCCTGACTGCTCAACTAAAGAATGTACAGAATTTATAATGCCTTTGTAAACACCCGGCATTTTAAAACGGTATCATCCCTCTTCCTTTGTAATGTGGTGATCTGTAGCATTACACTTCGTAAACTCTAGGGGGAGTAGTGTTCTTTGCCCTCTGCAGGTTGTGGGCCCATTAAATTACCTGTTTGCATTTTTCTCAATAATAAAGTTTACACACACACACCTTATATAAAGGTAGAGTGCTGGAGACGAAGTGTTATTAAGCAGTTGTCCATTTACTGTATATAAGCAATGACATTCAAAGCTCATATTTCTCCTTGTCTTTTAGACCTGTGGACTTTCCTCTCACCCTCTGTTTATGATTTGTGTGTGTGTGTGTAACACCCTGACACAGCACCCTCAAAGTGAGAAATTACAGTTCTCATCCCCATAAGAACTGCTGCATCTGCATTTTCCCAACTGCCTGTTTTTATTTGCAATCACACACACACACACACAGATAGATAGAGACAGAGAAAGAGAGAGACAAAGAGAGACAGAGAGAACGGATATCAGCTAGAGCCACCTCTCACACGTAATAACTTGCACACGTAATTTAAGCTATACAGTCAAACAGAAAACAAACGATCTCTATATGCGAAATACAGTGCCTTGCAAAAGTATTTATACCTCTTGAACTGTTTCACATTTTTTTCACCTTACAGCCACAAACTTTATGTGATAGACCAACACAAAGTAGCACATAATTGTGAAGTGGAACGAAAATGATATAAGGTTTTTAATTTTTTAAGCAAATAACCCCTGTACTCTGATACCCCCAAAAATACCTGCAGAAATCCACAGCTCAGGTGGGCGAATCTGTCCACAGGATAACTATAAGTTATGTACTCCACAAATCTGGCCTTTATGGAAGAGTGGCAAGAAGAAAGCCATTGTTGAAAGAAAGACATAAGAAGATCCATTTGAAGTTTGCCACAAGCCATGTAGGGGACACAGCAAACATGTGGAAGAAGGTGCTCTGGTCAGATGAGACCAAAGTTGAACTTTTAGGCCTAAATGCAAAGCGTTATGTGTGGTGGAAAAGTAACACTGCTCTTCACCCTGAACACACCATCCCCACTGTGAAACATGGTGGTGGCAGCATCATGCTGTTGGGATGCTTTTCTTCAGCAGGGACAGGGAAGCTGGTCAGTGTTGATGGAAAGATGGATGGAGCTAAATACAGGGCAATCCTGGAAGAAAACCTGTTGGAGGCTGCAAAAGACTTGAGACTGGAAAGGAGATTCACCTTCCAGCAAGACAATGACCCTAAACATACAGCCAGATCTAAAATGGAATGGATTGGATCAAAGAATATTCATGTGTTAGAATGACCCAGTCAAAGTCCAGATATAAATCCCATTGAGCATCTGTGGCAAGACTTGAAAATTGCTGTTCACAGACACTCCCCATCCAATCTGGCTGAGCTTGAGCTATTTTGCAAAGAAGAATGGGCAAAAATGTCAGTCTTTAGATGTGCAAAGCTGACATACCCCAAAAGACTTGCAGCTGTAATTGCAGCGAAAGGTGGCTCTACAAAGTATTGACACAGGGGGGCAAAAAGGAGGAAAAAATACCCACATCTGCCCCATTGATCTCATCCAATATACCACAGGGTGTCAGGATATTCAGCTATTAAAATATGCTTGTCTACATGTTGCATGCAAAGTGATAATAGTATAGAAATTATACAATGTATTTTTAGTAATATTGCAAAAATGCAACAGTAGGGTTAGGTCACACCTCAGTGGTCACCCCAGTGTGGCACCATTAACCAAATCTAAAAACTATTTTCAAAGGCCTCAAACATGTAGTTTTTTTAGAAGGCAGCATGAAGGGTAAAATTTAGTAGGTCAGATCTGTTAATTTGCTTTCTGAAAGAAGAAATTCACTTATTGTACGACTGAGTGGCCAAAAAATAAGCACCAGAAGTAAGATGGAGCTTTCAGAGTGAATCACAGTCACAACAAGCTAAGACTCTGTCCTTTCAATAAATACGGTTATATGCTGGGACAAATCCATCACATCACACATCTGGCAGTCAGTAGACCATTGATTGTGAGGACACAAAACTGTTTCATGGGTGGTATTGATCTGCTCAGCTTCTTTTCAAAAACTAGATCAGCTTTAGGTCTAGACGTTGGCTCTTGACATTTTCTGCTACACATATTTGAAGTGATCAATGCTGTTATTATGAAGCCAAGACTGGAAAGCCTTGGAAAAGCTAAGGCAGTTCTAACAAACTCATCTAGATCAGTGCTCCCAAGACTGAAGGAAGGTCCCCCATAATATTTGGTTAATGTTTA
The DNA here is from genome assembly GCA_036877575.1 of Botia almorhae. Classification (NCBI taxonomy): domain Eukaryota; kingdom Metazoa; phylum Chordata; class Actinopteri; order Cypriniformes; family Botiidae; genus Botia; species Botia almorhae. The sequence continues at coordinate 194,766 of JAZGTJ010000175.1, read as the reverse complement.
TAAGAATATGTGAGAATTTTTCCAGTGAAAGCAACAGAAACGACCGTGGTACACAGCAGATAAGACTTCAGCATGTCGTGAATGTATATAATTAATTTTCATGTGTGACTAAAAGCTTACAAATATTAGTAGTTACACACATAGCAAAAAACAGCGTAACAACAGCATGTCCTATAAAGATGCACATGCAAAATGAATTATATATTTGTTTAGCTTTATATAAAGATCAACAAGCATGAAAACATCTGTTATCTAAAAATTACCATCTGGGGGCAGTAGCTCTAAGATTTGTTTTTTAAGAACTTCAGTGCATCTAATAGTCAAATAACTTGAAAAATAAACAAATAAATATAAAATAAAGATGAGACTCATCAGAGATACTCATAGACCCATACAGTGACATATACTGCCATAATTTGCAGATGTACATCAGGGCACTTATAGTTTCTGGCTTCCTATATTTAGTGTGACTCGATGTGGTTTTAACTAGAAATGTGTTTTTGGTCTGGTAGATCACATGAGAACTAGTTATTTGTGGGAGCCGCAGCAGAGACTCTACAGAGATCAAAGTTTCAAAGATCAGACTAAAGCAGGTAAATGGTTTTAGTGGTGTGATGTAGGAATCAGGCCAAGATGGCAGACACTTTTATCTCCATATGCTGTACGTATCTCATGAAACGGGAACACACTGTAATGCAAGGGCACAAAACCACTTCATTGCATTTTTAATGTGTGTGTGTGTGTGTTTACTTGGTTCAATATTTCGTGCACCATAATTTTAGACTGTGACCAAAAAAAAAGAAGCAAAAAATGAGGTCAACAAGACATAATATTGTTGTGTTTGCCTCCAAAGTCTGTGAGCATCTACAGCATTTACATGCAAATAAAGTAGCCCTGTGTTTGACTGAGAAATACTGTACACAGTGTTACATTTTGTATCAATAATGTAAACCAGGCGTGTTCAACAGATTCTGCAAAAACAACTTACACTACGGGATGATTAAAATACGATCTAAAAAAAATTTAAATGAAATTGGACTAATGCTGAATTTAAAATTAAAGTGTTCCTCCCACATTATCTACACATATACACATGACAAATGCACATTAACATTTTAACATATTTAACATTTTTTTTAATGCATTTTGCAATGTAAGCCACAAAAGGTATGTAAATACATTAATGTGGTACATTATATATGATATTATAGGCCAGGCTTTAAATGTAACACTGGCATATGGTGGTTATTCAAGTATATTAATGTTCTGCAAAGATAAAGATAATTTCCACGGTTCTACCTACAGAAGCACAGCAGCACTATCAGAATGTAAAGGAAATGCGAGTTAACCACAGAACGTTTTACGGTAAACTGCCATTTACCTAAATGATCTGAAAATAAGACATACTGCTGTAAAGTTGTTTTAAATCATGCCGTACACTTCTGTTTACTGTTTAGTTTTTACCTGGTAAGATTGCCAAACAGAGAGATTAGTTATGCAGTTGTATATAGAATGTGGTATATTAAATTATATCAATAGATCAATAGATCTTATTTAATAAATACATATTTTAGTTTTAATATATTTTGGGGGGCATTACCCACAAGCAGAACACAGTTCTGTGCCAGGACTTGAACCATGCACCTTCTTAATGTGAAGCAACAAAATAATGAATACATTTGATCAATATATACTGTACGAAAAGTAATGATCATATACAATGAGAGGCTTGATTCCTTAACGTTTTGTTGGCAGGTACTGTACAGTGTACATCGCAAAGAACAAATTTTTTGCTAGACCTCACAAGGGACAATTTTTTATTTATAGTAAATCTGAGCAGTTTAGACACAATAAAAAAATCTGGCTTAATTATTTCATAAGTAGTCAGTGCAAAATGCATAAGAATCTAATAATAATCATCTTTATAACAGTCTCTACAATAAAAAAAGGAAAGTTTATCTACTCTCAATGACCATAATTGATCCTGAATTTTCATCTGTATGTAAAGCACTTTGAATGAGAGAAAGCACATTAACAGAAACTTCCTGTATATTGCACCTGCAATTTCTAAGCTGTTCCTCAGGGGTACTTCACATGAATCCACACGCACGCGAACATACACCATAACAGCTGGCAGGCTTATTTCAGGTAAACCGTTTTATGCATCAATTAACATTTTTTTTCTGAAAAAAAAAACTAATGTATTTATATGTCAAGTTTGATGCATTAATTAAAAGAGCTCTTATCTTTTGATTTTTTTTTTTACTTTTACCACAAAAATTGTTAGCACTAATTTGCTAGCAGTACCAAAAAACATTTTTGTTTTTTCAGTTATTTTTGTATTTCACTCAGCACAGCTAATCTCTTTAATATAATTGTTAATACAAACTGTGTCAATAAGCATATTAAATCAATCCTTAACGAGAATTTTAAGAATTAGATCATTTTAATTATTAAATGTAAATTAACAATTACAATTTTCATGGTTTTAGAACTGCAGTATCCAAGCACATGCTTAAAATGTTTCTAATGAACATTCTTGTTGTTGTCCTTTTCTATGTTTCTTGTTGGATTACATAAAAGAAACAGTTAATTTTTTATTAAACAATTCATTTCATTAAATTCACAATTGCAAAATATAAGCACATGCTTCAAATGCTTCTTTTGTTCATTCTCATTGGCTGCCTTGTCTGTATTTCTTGTTGAAGATTGTTAGGAACAATATACGTGCTTAACTCATAATTTCATACTTAATTACAGGTGAAATCCAAAACAGTTCCTAGAATGTCCAGCCAGGTCGTATCATCTGACAACGGTACAGTTATTATCCAGATACATCCAAATGTGGCCCAAGAAAGTGCTGAAGGACAAGATGAAAGAGGAACATATCAAAATATGATCCTCAAAGGTTTCCTTAAAATACAACCAAAGGCTCTGGGGGTAATGGATTTTTTCAAACTATGCAACTATGTGTCAAACATCAAAAAAACATTGTTATAAATTAATTTGAATGATGTCTGATGTTAAGAATTACCTGTGCTTAATTTCTTATAGATCTCTTATTCAGTAGTAAAATGAAAAAAATATATAGAAACATCCTCGTCATGTGTTCCAGGTGCCTAGATACAGTGCCTTGCAAAAGTATTCATACCCCTTGAACTTTTCCACATTTTGTCACATTACAACCACAAACTTAAATGTTTTGTATTGAGATTGTATGTAATAGACCAACACAAAGTAGCACATAATTGTGAAGTGGAACGAAAATGATACATGGTTTTAAACATTTTAATTTTAAGCAAAAATCTGAAAAGTGTGGTGTGCATTTGTATTCAGCCCCCTTGCGTCAACACTTTGTGTGCAAGTTTTTTTGGGGTATGTCTCTACCAGTTTTGCACATCTAGAGACCGACATTTTTGACAATTCATCTTTGCAAAATAGCTCAAGCTCAGTCAGATTGGATGGGGGGCAATTTTTTTCTTGCCACAGATGCTCAATGGGATTTAGGTTTGGACTTTGACTGGGACATTCTAACACATGAATATTCTTTGATCAAAATCAAGTCTCAAGTCTTTTGCAACCTCCAACAGGTTTTCTTCCAGGATTGCCCTGTATTTAGCTCCATCCATCTTCCCATCAACTCTGACCGGCTTCCCTGTCCTGCTGAAGAAAAGCATCCACAAAGATGGTGTGTTCAGGGAGATGAGCAGTGTTACTTTTCCACCACACATAACGCTTTGCATTTAGGCCTAAAAGTTCAACTTTGGTCCATCTGAACAGAGCACCTTCCACATGTTTTCTGTGTCTCCTACATGGCTTGTGGCAAACTGCAGACGGGATTTCTTATGTCTTTCTTTCAACAATGGCTTCCTTCTTGCCACTCTTCCATAAAGGCCAGATTTGTGGAGTACACGACTTATAGTTGTCCTGCGGACAGATTCGCCCACCTGAGCTGTGGATTTCTGAAGCTCCTCCAGAGTGACCATGGGCCTCTTGGCTGCTTCTCTGACCAGTGCTCTCCTTGCTCGGTCTGTCAGTTTAGGTTTATTTGCTTAAAATTTTGAAAACCGTATATCATTTTCATTCAACTTTTTTCACAATTATGGCTTTCTTTGTGTTGATCTATCACATAAAATCTCAATAAAATACATGTAAGTTTGTGGTTGTAAGGTGACAAAATGTGAAAAAGTTCAAGGGGTATGAATACTTTGCAAGGCACTGTATATGTTGGAGAAAGACATAGTACGGAGCTATGTACAGTCCAACTTTAACATGAATTTTTATTTAGTCACAACATAATTCCCAAAGTTACATTTGTGTCACTTCAAATTTAATACAGAATGAGTGCTTCCAAACTGGTTGTCAATAGATTTGTTATCCAGTGTCTTGTTGTCACCTCCTTGACCTGCTTCACTTACTGTTTTTACATGTGGAAAAGGTAAAAAAAAACTTACAATATATATCAAAAAATACAATATCCAGCTTTCTCCTTGACCAGTGATGCAAGTTACTGCAATTGTTCTCACAGCAGAAATGACCTACAGTGATGACATTTTTCATAATCACAACATCAACAACAAAATCAAAATACCAAAATACTGAATTCAACACATCGTGAGATCGCTTCACATTCTCTATAGCTACCCAGGTCACATGAATAATAAAGCAACTTAAATAAATAAAATACTGTCTTTTGCAGAGTGTCCAGATAATTACTGGAGTGATGATCTTCTTGTTTGGTATTGTTCTCACAATACATTTCTCCGAACCTTTTATTTTCATTGTCGTCAGTGGCATAACCTACTGGGGACCCCTTATTGTAAGTCTCATTTAATTGCTTTGTATAGCTGTTTTGCTTCATTGCATCTGTCTTTATCACTCTCATTATAATTTCCATCATTAACATTATAAACATTTCCTCTTGTTCTTTCTCAGTTCATCTGTGCTGGTTCTCTGTCTGTGGCTGCGGAAAATAAACTCAATCCCAGTTTGGTGCGTTTGCTTTTGTGGGATTGATTCTAATGTATTAACACACTATTATTGTTGTTGTTTTGTTTTAAATGATCATAAAAGAATTTAATACTTATACCAGATTATGTTATTTATTCAAATGTTTTATTTAAATGTGTTTTATCAGTGAGCTCAAGTTTAGGTGATTATTTAAACATAAATCTCAAATGTATTAGTACAGTGAGATATTTACCTTTAGGCCAAGAGCAGATCCTATGACTGATTTTAGGTAGCTAAACAAACACCAGCATTTACCATCTAGATATTAATTAAAGTCATGTAAATGCATTTCTGTAGGTAAAAGCCTCTCTTGGAATGAATGTGCTGAGCGCCATAACTGCAGCGATAGCCATTGTTCTGATGTCTATACATGTTGCAGTTTCTTTGGAACTTCAGTCTTGTTCTGATTTGCCCCGTTACTCATTAGAGTACGGAAGCTGTTTATTATTGCAGGTATTTGTTTGTTTGTTTACTACTTTATTAATCCCACCCGGGCAATTACATCGGGCATAGGCAGCACATGTCAAACTTCAATTTAAATGTACATAAAAACACACACACACACAAATACATTTTTACACAAATTACAACAGTACAACATGCTTCATAGTAAATTCAAACACAAGTTGAATAAAAAAAAAATGTAGGACAAATTAGCAACCATTAATACTCATCAATATTTTATTTATTTTGTTAGTATTCCCTTTAAATTAACTTAATTATTTTTTTTTTCATATATTTTAAATATAATTAAAAACAATTAAAAAAAAATTCAATTATTTTTTTCTTGCAGAAAGATACCACAAAGTTAGTTTGATTTAAAATTATGAAACAATATATTGCTCAAAATTAGAAAAAACAAATCGAGTATCTGGACACATTTGGTTGTCAAACTGAGTGGAAAATGCTCGTAGTTAATTTGAGGAACTACACCTAAACAACTGACTTTATTCACAAAAAATGCAAAAATAAAGAGTGAAGTTACTTCCGAAAAATCTGTTTGCCGACGACATTTAATCCAATGCAATGACATTTAGTCAAAGTGTCCAAAAGCAGTGTCCAGCAGTGTTAGTGTCCAAAAGCATGCAAACCCTTCGTGTGTGTGAGGGGAGTATATAATTGGCTTCAGTTGTATATAGTGTTATGTATGTATAATTAAATATCTAAGGTTTAGATATAAATATAGTTTTAGTTAAATATAGTTGTATTATATTATTATTATATGATATTATTTGTGATATTATTTTCATGTGAGATTTCAATCTTTTGTAGGTTTATGGTCTGGGCATCATTGGAACACTGATGTTGTTTGCCATCCTTCAGCTGATCATCTCCATCTGCATCTCTGCTTTTGCTTGCAGAGCCACCTGTGACACAGTCTTCTCAGTGGTCGATGTTTAATTATTATTTTAATAGTGATGTAATGGGTGGCAGGCAGTTTGATCCTGAAGGACTTTCTAAGAAGCAACCTTTTGTGTATGTGTATTGTCTGACAGATGACTGAAACTTGAGAGTACAGACATATATTTGTATTGTATTTTATTTCTTATTTTCTTATCTTTATTATTCTTTACTAATTTTTATGTTCATTTAATTCTACCTGTTATTCTGTTCTACATTATTTCACTAATGTTGGTTAATGTTGGGTTTATATTGAAGTAGAATAGAAAATAAATAGAAATAGAAAATAGAAATAAGGTTTTCAATAGCATAACAGTAATTCTTTACTGTCACTGTTATAATAACACTGATTAAACTTGTGCTGGGCATACAAAGTCAGACTGACCACTGAGAATGTAACTTAGATTATTTAATAAAGCTCGTTTTATTCCGTCATCACTTTGTCTCTGCCTGCTGTATTTCTCCTCCATCTTTAAATCTGCCTCATGTTGGAAGTGTAAACTCCCAACAGTTGACTATCTTTGAAAAATTGACAAAATAATTTCTCTAAAGAAAAGGAGTCTAGTGAGACCTGGTAAAGGACCTAGTGAACTGGATCTGAATATTGGGTGTTTGAATCTATCAATTCTTACAAACAACATTTTTTAACGTTTATGTTAAAGTCAAGATTTTCAATGAAAGAAGTCGCAGCTTTAGCTCTAAAGAAAAAACTAGCAGCAAAGAAAATGCTTAAGACAATTTAAACAGGCAAAGCAGGGGGCAGAGGCCTTGTTATTATTTGTTAAAGACAGTGTTAAAAATAAAGTGTCTTCATGGCTTGTGGTTCTTGTTAATAGGATTGAAATTGCTGAATTTTTCTGTGCAATTAACGTAAAGTCTGTCACTTCACAGAGACCCTGAGTCACAGGGATGGAATCCAGTGGATGGAATCCAATTACATTAAAATGTGATTTTTACTGTCCTGGTGTTCTGGCAGAGCTAATGAAATATAAATGAAGTATCAATAACAAAAGAGCTAGGAATATTTGTGTAAATGAGTTATTTTTAGAAAATGAAATAAATGTAAATAAATGGGAATTGAAATAGGGATAAAGGTTATGCTTTTTTAAAAATCTTTGTTCTGTTAATTCTCTCTAATGTATCCACTGTGTCATTAATTAATTAAGATATTTATTCATCACATTGTCCTTGGTCACTGGCTGCCATAAGGTTTCCCTTCCATAACAGCACAATAGTTTTGCAATTTCGTTTTCAAACTTTGTATTTTAAAATTGAAAAATGCATTAGTTAAATTTAACAAATTCTGAATTTAAAAAAGATGAGCGTGAAATCTTTTCACAATTCTACCCCCAGAAGCACAGCAACAGCTATCGAAATGAAAAGGAAATGTAAGCCAACCACAAAATGTTCTGTTAAACTGCCATTTACCTGAGTGATCGTAAAATAAAGGCTGGTTCTTGCTTCTGGCTTGTCTGGTGCGCAGTGCTCTGTAGCACCTGCCAGACCTTTTACCTTTAATATATCTGTGCAAAATACACAAATCTATAAACAACTTAACAATACACTCTCTACCATTTAGCACAGAAAAGCACACATCTTTTTCCACTCTTGATGACCATAATTTTTCCACCGTGTATCTTATCTTTCATCTGTGTGCAAAGCACTTTGAGTGACAGGAAACACATCAACTGAAACATCTGGTAAAATACACGTCAGTGGTACTTGACATGAGTCTACACGCTCACATACACAGATACTGTACATCATAACGCCCGGCAGGCAACATCAACAAATCTTATTTAATAGGTAAATATTTTATGTATCAATTACCTTGTTTTCTGACAAAACTGGAAAAGGCCTTAATTATTAATCTCTGAGGCCAATTATTTAAACCAATAAGTTTGTACTAATTTATTGGCAGTATCATGCGCAAAGTGAAAATCAGCTTATGTCTTCTCTTAGGTATAAATGTAAATAAACCTTGCATGAATTGTTGTGTACTACATTTTAATGATTAATTATATTTATTTAGTTAGACTTATTTACACAATTTACAATTGTGATTTGAAATGATGACCAAACGTTTTTCATAATTGTAGAACTGCAAAATATAAGCACATGCTTCAAATGCTTCTTCTGTTCATTTTTATGGACTACCTTGTCTATATTACTTGTTGAAAATTAACAGTAACAACTGATGAAACATTTACATGGTTAATTTACAATTTCAAGCTTTATTACAGGTCAATAAATCTAAAACGGTTTCTAGAATGTCCAGCCAGGTCATCTCATCTGACGACACTACAGTTGTCATCCAGATAAATCCACAGGTGATCCAAGAAATTGTTGAAGGACAAGATAAAAGAGGAACAAATCAAAACCCGGTCCTCAAAGGTTTTCTTAAAATACAGCCAAAGTCATTGGGGGTAATGTATTTTTTAAAGCAAGATTTGTCTACTGTGTTTTAAACATCAAGATAATTCGGTTATTGATGTATTTTAATAAAGTCTGGATATTTTTGTGCTTAATTCTTATAAATCACTTTGGTAGTAAAAAGCAAAGAATATACAATGGTCCTTGTTGTGTCCACAGTGTGCTACTTTTTAAGGAAAAGGTCTGGCCTGGAAGTGTAAAACATTTTTTTCTTTATTTTAAGTAAATACTAACAGAGCAAAAATAATTACTCTGAAAATAAATTATTAAAAAAAAGACATTTTTATCAAAGTATATGAGATATAAACTCGCCTGGCTAGCTACTAAACTCTTAATTGGGGGCCAGTTGTGGCCTACTGGTTAGTGAGTTGGGCTGGTAATCAGAAGGTTGCTGGTTCGATTCCAGCACTGGGGGGTTGCAACTGAAGTGCCCTTGAGCAAGACACCTAACCCCCAATTGCTACACAGAGGGTATGGGTTACCATATCTGACAAATAGGTCACTTTCATATAAAATATGAGAATTCACCTCATCGTATGTTTACACACACTTTCCACAGAGGCGTTCACATTGTGTTTACACAGAGCTACAATTGCGCCAAACAAAATGTTATGAATATTTGATATTCCTGTTCTGCTGGTTAAATAAAAAAACGGAAAAGTATGCCTTGTGTTGGTACATCTACAAGTAATACAACTTGTATAAAACTTTAATAGGTTCCTTTACAATAAAATTAAATGCTTCACTCATATCTGCATTTTACAGAGTGTCCAGATACTGACTGGAGTGATGATCCTCTTGTTTGGTATTGTGCTCACCAGTACTGACCATCCTGGTAATACCACTGTCTACAGTGGCATAACCTACTGGGGTTCCCTCATTGTAAGTTTAATTTTATTTTGCTTTATTGTGACTGTATTTATCGCCCTCATTATAATTTCCATTGTAATCCTCGAAAATGTCCTTTTGTTTTTTCTCAGTTTATCAGTGCTGGTTCTCTGTCTGTTGCTGCGGAAAATAAACTACATTCCTGTGTGGTGTGTACTGTCTATGTTAATACATTTGAACTTTTAAAATGCTGTTTAATTATAATCTTATGTATATAATGTTAATATTATGTTTAATAAAGTTAAATTATATTGAGTATTTGTTCAAGTCACTATTATTTTGCCATTTAAATCATGTCAAACATGTAGCTGTTTTATCTGTCCACAGCAATGTTTTGATTGTCGTGTTGTAGTATTAGATTGAAACTGGTTTAAAAGCCAACTTTTAAACTTTTAAAGAACTAAACCTGTGATTTGCATCAATTGGCGGTTTCTGCTAGCGCAAATCTCACCCAGTGATCTGTACTTTAGGTAAAAACATTTTACGTGTAAAAAGTATGTAAAAGTAACCACAATATGTTCCATGGTAAAAAAAAATTACCTCAGTGGTCTGAAACTAACAGTTACTGTTGCACTGATGCATTAAATGCACTGCCTTGGGTGTTGTGCTAGAAGTGCAGGCAGCCACTTTAATGCTTAGACCGGATCATGTTATTTATTCAAATGTTTAACATGTATTTTATAAGTGAGCTCAAGTGATTTTTTTTATTTAAACATCAATCTCAAATTTATTAGTACAGTGAGATATTTACATTTAACCAAGAGCAGATCCTATGACTGATTTTAGGTAGCTAAACAAACACCAGCGTTTACCATCTAGATATTAATTAAAGTCATGTAAATGCATTTCTCCCTGTAGGTAAACGCCTCTCTTGGAATGAATGTGCTGAGCGCCATAACTGCAGGGATAGCCATTTTTCTGATGTCTGTACATATTGCAAACCGCTATTATTCTCATTATTCAGTTGACAAGGTAGTAATTTTGCTATTGATATTTTGTTAGGATTATTTTAAATGTACTCAATTATTATTTTTTAAACTTTATCATTTACAAGTAACAAAACAAAAACACTTATGAATGCCATTGCATTATGAACTATTACTGTGGTTACTCAACTGTGGGACACATGGAGAATTTAAGGGGAACTGACACAGCTGATCATAGTTGCATGAATATGAAGAGTTAGGTTACTGTGAGGAAAGTCTAGCATCATTTGTTTGCAGACCACATTTGCTTTGACATTCAGACATTTTTAGTGTAACTTTTTATGTGTAACAAACTTTCACATAAGGAGATGCTGAATCTTTTCTTATTATTTTGTGGTCAGGGGATCGTTGGAATACTGATGGTGTTTTCCTTCCTGCAATTCATCATCTCCATCTGCATCTCAGCTTTTGCCTGCAAAGCCACCTGTAAAAAAGACCCTACAGTGGTCAATGTTTTACTGAACCAGGTAAATAATTTAGTATAGTTGAGATGTAATACCTACAGTATAAACATAGGTGGCAGCAGTTTGATCACGTTTTTTTTAAACATTTCTGTTGAAGTCAAGATTTTCAGGGAAGGAAATTTCTCCACTAAACAAACCACAACCAAGAAGGCAAAACTAGCAGAACGGAAAGAAAATACTTAAGGTAATATAAAATATAAAGTGGTGGAGGCAAATGCCTTTTCCCTTTATTATTTGTTAAAGACGTTATTTTAAATGAAAGGTGTCACTGGATATTTCTGTGGTATAATTAACGTAACATGTCTATCGCCTCACAGAGTCCCTGAGTCGCAGTGATGAATCCCATGGTTCAACAGATGCAAATTTAATTTCTTATACTATATTCTGTGTTTTTTTAGACTGTGCTTGTATTGTCTCTGTTGTATGGACAAATTAAAAAATATTTGTGCAAACCGGTTCTGTTTACTTTTTACACCGTATGATGTAAATGTTACATGAAGATAAAGCTCATGCTTTTATTGAATTTTTTAATTGAATATTTAGTCAAATTCAATGTTTTGATATGTATTTTCTTTCACCAAGGTTGTAAATGAACTGGTTATATAACACCCCCTATAATTGGGACAGTAAGTAAGTGTGTGGTCAGGAATCTTTTATAATTAAAAGATGAATATGAGGCAAATATCCAAAATGTCACCTTTTACGATATTTTTCACTTGTTTATTCACAGATTCAGCTCCCTTGTTTTCATCTTGGCTTATGTGTGTTGTCTTCAAATGCGAGACTCAGATGGCAGAATCAATGGACAGAACTAATACTACACATTCTCTGTTTTTAATGTGTGAGCAATGAATGCAACAGGACACAGCTGATAACCTAGAAACACAGTTGTGAGCCAATTGTTTCAATACTTACTCTCACATTAGATAAAGGGATAAAACATCTTAATAAGGTTATGAAATGAAACATTTATATGTTGAAACAGCCAAATAACATAATGTGACAATTTGTACCTTTGCCTCACATTCATCTTTTAACACAAACAGAGCGACTACTTCTTCACTGTTTTATAATACTGGAGGGCACTGTATGTATTCTAGACCTGGTTAGTCTATAATGGAGACACTGTTTGGCCATTGTCATTGTTTAATTAAGCTGTTTGTTCTTGATTTTTATTTTGCTATTGTCAAATATCTTATTGTCAAATATCAAATCAAATATCATCCCACCAAGTTTTTTTTAAGATGTCCTTCTACATATTTTTATATAGTCCAAATACTGTCTCTAAGTTTTTTGGCATCCTTAGACATAAACTAGTGTATAGTATAGTATAGTATAGTATAGTATAGTATAGTATAGTATAGTATAGTATAGTATAGTATAGTATAGTATAGCATAGCATAGCATAGCATAGCATAGCATAGTATAGTATCATGGAGAGTTTACTCCATGATATTTCTAGCTTTTCAAAAGAACGTTAGCATATAATGGTACATAAAATATTTAATAGAAACAAATTGCCTGTAAAAACATAAAATTCTATCCATGTATCAGCCCACAAAGCAATGTATTACGTAAAAAAGGAATAAAAACAAAAATTAAGGGATATTTAAATAGTAAAACATTAAATCTTGACTAAGTGTCATTAATGCACATAGGAGAGTAAGTCTTTAATTAAAGTGTCCAGTCTAGTGGTGAGAGTCTAGTGGTATAAAGAGAGTGAATAGGCTGAGTCACAGCATAGACGTATCATTAGTAATTACTTTATTCAAATCTGTGGTCTGGAGTCAATGTACATATGCACATTTTTTTGACATGAAACCTCCTTATTATTTCAGATTATAAAATTATTAAATAAGCCTCACATAGATGAATTAGAGGTCAAATACAAGCAAAGGCCTTCTGAGGGATCCTCATACTAAAGGTTGTATTTTCTGCCAGGAAAACTGCCACTGAATGCATGAATGTGTTTAGGCATTCCTCCCAATCTTATACTTAGAGTAAAAAGTGGAGTTTTGTTTGTGTGTGTGTGTGTGTGTGTGAGAGGGAGAAAGAGAAACTGATCTTCAGTGTAATGATCAAGGGCTCAGAATTGCACAAATAGAGAAAGGCTTACATGAGCTTACATATTGATTGGACTAAAGAGTCTCCCTCTCCTTTGTGCATTTATCCTTTACAGTCATTCTGCACTACCCCACCCCCCATCCTACAGGAAAGAAATTCCCTTCCCTGCTGGACTGCAAATGAAGTGCAGGGAATGGGGGGGGGGGGGCTTGTTCCACACAGCCAACCAGGAGTCAGTTTTTATGAAGATATCATATTTCCCCCATGTTCATTGTTTACTAATTAAAGTACTGATACAGTAAAAGATCCTCTTGTTATTTCTAAGCAGTAAAACATGGGATATTTTAGTGGATTAAAAGGGACATTCGTATGCGTTTAAATAGCTTGATAATTACCTTTGGGCCTCTGATAATCACTTAGCCTCTTGAATTCTTCCCATTTATCTCATAAATTAGCCACATTAAAATCTGGAAGACAGAACTGTTAGACAGAAAGAAGAAACACGAGCAATAATCTGACAATAATTAATAATCAGACTATCATAGATTAATTAAGGGAAATGGTAATCAAATAAACACGATTTGGTTATTGTATTTTCACTTTTCAGAGCAAGAGACTGATTGCAGTTGAGCAATATCATTTGGCAATTTTAAAAAAAAGAATGTTTTAAAAACACAAAATGAAATAAGATATTACACAATTGCTTTTGAAAAAATAAGATTAATGAAAGGTGTTTAGTTGTAAAAAGACAGAATAGCCAATTTATTCATCCATGTTCTTTAATGCAGTAGCTGTTTTATTTCAACAATACAATTGTAAACATAATTGTTTAACTCCTCCACCCCCATCTGCCTCTTGTCTGCCTTCCCTTCTCTTCTTGAGGTGTCATGAAAATCAATATCAGCAAAAAGCACCTGCTTGCACCCACTCCTTTCATTTCTATCCAAAGCTCATTTCATGTACCTCCTTTACATTATTTGTCAACCTTGATACATTTGTTTTCTATGTCTCTGTTGCATGATTCACAAATCCATGCTTTCATGTCTCATTTCAAAAACAATCAAAACATTTTGCCTTTAAGTGGCGCACTTATTTCACAGTTTTGGGTCCCAAAAAGTTATTTAGTTATTTAAATAATCCATGAGTATAGAGCTGGTCATCAGGGCAGGACATATCTAAACACACTCTATTGTTCACTCTTAAAAATAAAGGTGCTACAAAGGTGTGATCGTAGTAATGCCACAGAACCATTTTTGATTTCCAAGAAAACCTTTCAAATGTTCTTAAAAAGAACCATGTCTATCATATCTTCTAATGTCTGTATAACCTTTTCCACCACAAAGAACCTTTTGTACAACAGAAGGGTTCTGTGGCTGTTAAAGGTTTTTTATAGTACAGTGCATCCAAACAAAGAACCTTTTAGGAACCTTTATTTTTAGAAGTGTACTATGAAGGTTTAGTCTCATTTGCATATTTCTAAATAAGAGATCACTAAGAAACACTAAGGAAGACAGTATGGACCCTAGTTTGCTGTGAGGATCAGTGTGATATGTGCAGTGAAAATGATTGCACCTATTGCTAATGCAACACTTCTGAATCAGTTTTTTTGTCACTCGGTTCAGTCTTCTCACCTAGAAGTGATAATGATTTCAACTGCCTCATTTTACCCTGATTGCTGAAGCCATGAAATCAGGGAAGTTCTGCCTTTTAAGATGTCAAGATGTAATCATGTCACATCTTAATGATCATGTAATCATAAAGACAGTCTTCTGTCTATCCACTCAAGCTGCCTTGTTTAGTTATCCAATCTCACATTTTACAGAAAAAAACAAATTGCCTGCCAGTGTATTGTTATTGTTTTTGAAAACAAATTTTTTTATCACCTTAATGTGCATCTGTTTACTTTCCTTTTTAAGCTTTCCCCAGTCTTGTCTCTCATACTGACATTATTTTTTCTATTTCTCTCTGGTTTGTCATTGCTGCATGATTGCTTTTGAACATCCAAAGAACAGCTGAACAATATATTAAATCCATCTGCGTTACAGCAAACATCAGCAGACAAAATGGAGTTGAACTGATATACAAACGCATTGCCCATCGACGCCTTATAAACAAACAGCTATCATCCGCACTAACTAGAACAGTTCCTATAATCTTTGTGTGTATGTGTGTCAATTCTACTTGTTGCTTATTTAAAGACTAAAAATAATAACTATTCATTTTCAATACACTATAAAAATACACTGTCCATCTGTCAATAGTATCCTACTCTGTATCGTACTAAATCTTTCAACAAATTGTACAGAAAATAATTGTTCCATTATAAGAGCAATACAGAGAAGGGAAGATGTTAATCTTATAAGGATGCAAAAGGTCAGTCTGGAGACTTTGGTCTAGAAGCCAATGACTTGATTTAATATGCAAAATAAGAGTTTGAGGGTGTGGCTACTATCTCATCAAATCATGAAGGAGATTCAGTTGTGAATGATTTCTTGTGTTTCTATGACAAAACTGGATCTTGGAGTTTCACAACAGTGGAATCATTACTAATAAGATGAGATCTCATGGTAATCCAGTAAACCTGAGATTTATCCAACTTGCTTCTAGCTCCTAAATGCAGTGTTCACATGATAGCTGGCGTCTTCCAAAAGCTCATCTTCACTTAGGCTAATGTGAAGGCAGGTATCATTCATGGACAAAGAAAATGGAATTGTTTGCTCATAGCCAATGGGTGGAGTAGAATGGGGTGGAGTCGCACCATCTATGGGTGGTTGATCCTCAGGCAAGCTGCTGCAGGTACTGGATGTAGAGATTAAAATGGAGCTATGGTCGTCATATGGATCGTCTCTGGATTGGGGGGATATTTGGGATTTGTCATCTGAACGTACTCCAGAATCCTCGCTAACCGAACGTGACGCACTGTTTCCACCAGTGATAGAATAGAACTCTCCAGGTGAAACAGAGCACAACGTGATGTCAGGGAAGGAGGAGCTACTGCCCACGTTTGGAAGTCTGTTTTTATTTGTAGGCATGGCCACAGCTGAAGATTTTGACTCTACACCAGGAGAGAGAGTCCGGTTTGAGCGCTTGCGGTTGAGGGGCTGGGGAGGAGGGTCCAACTTCGGGATAATTTGTTTGAACCTAAAAGATGCAAAAAGATGACATGACATGGTGAGAATTGTACGTGTAGGAAAATCACAGTGATGTGAATGAGCTTAGACGCCAGAGTGTTCCCCGAGTGGCTTGTGTAGTGCACAGTGCTGAATCATCAAAAGCAGCACTTAATGCACAATTATTTTAGAGACAATTTCCATTGTGTGTGTATGTATGAGCGTGTGCACTTATCTCTGTCCCACAGTTCCCCTGCTGGGTGAATTAAATAGAGAAAGAGCGGGGGTGAGAGAGAGAGAGAGAAAATGGAAGATAGTTCTGCTGGTTCTTGTATTGATGGCTCTACTAAAAATAACTGCTATGCAAACACTCAGCATGGGACAGACAAAACCTAACATAAGTGTGTCTCTCTCTTTCTCTCTCTCACTTATACACAATACTCAAACACAAGCATGTTAAAAAAGCTTTAAAAATATAATAGAATATAAACAAATTTTACATTTTCTGAAGAAAAATGTAAGTGGTTCTTGTAAAAGTTGTTATCTCAATACTAGGGTGTAGTTGCTATGGTGTTCAGAGTGGTTTTTAGCATGTTGCTATGCAGTTGCTAAGGCATTCTGGATGATTGCTAGAGGGTAGCTAAGATGTTTTGGGTGGTGGCAAACTGGCCAAAACTGGCCACACTGTCTCTTCCATGTATTATGGGAGAGGCTGACATTCATCCTTTAATGCAAGTCTATGGGATTTGTTTTATGAATCAGACACTATGACGCACAACTAAGTTAAAAGACAACACGATCTGAGGTATCATTTATGTTCATAGCATAAACAGTGCAGAATGAGTTTAAATCCATAACCCTGAGTATGAGCAATAATAACAGTGACGCTAGTCATACAAGCACCGCTAATAAACCCACATACAATCCAACAATCAGTGTGACATCACATTCAAAGCTTCTGTCATGTAATCAAGGTCTATTAGCTGCTGTACGTTTAACATTTTTCTGGTGCTATTCCACTTTTTCTTTTCCATCAAGTAGCATACGATGACATCAGCAATCATGTCTGGCCAAGCGCTGTCACATCTCCTCCTCCACATCTCTCCAGAGAGCTCATTGGGAGCTGACATTGTCTCTTCTTCCAGTGGATGTCGTAAGTCTCAGTAATTTAATTCAATAATACACACCTCTTCTTTCTGTAGTATTGTAATGTTGCAATAATCTGCTCTGTTTATGTACTGTACCAATAACAATGTAAACAGCACAAATATATCCAGAGATTTTATCCTGGCTCTTGATAGGCAATGGAGCTTGTTATTTAGGATTAGTCAAGAAATGGTTATGTCATTTAATAAATTAAAAAACTATAAATATACTGTGTTCTACCAGTGACAAATTAAACACTCCCTGAGGGAGAACATGTTGTGGCAATATTTGTGTGTGTAGAAAGTTTATACTACATTTATATACGAAAGTATATACAATACTTTATTGATAATTAAAGGGAAAATTAGTGTGTGTACAGTCAATGTGTTCATATATGTATCATATATATAAGAATCAAAGCATTTTAGTCCTATTTTAGGACTAAAGAACTATTTAGGACTATTTTAGCCCATTGTAGTCCTCCATAATAGCAAGGCTAAATAAAGAGGTTTTAGTATAAGTGTGGAAAACAGCATGAGAACAACGCATTAATACTAAAGCAGTGCAATCATGCCTGCTCTCTTTTTTTGTGTATACCCGGGGGTGGAGTTTATGACATCACAAACCCATTTTTAGTCCAATGACCCGTTCATTGTAGTTCTTAAAAAGCTATTTCTGTTGAAGAGAATCTATTCTTTTACAGTGAACGTGTTGTTTTTGTAACTTGTTTTTGTTTAGTAATTTGTTTATGGTCAAACAGCAACGTTAAACACAAACTAACGTTGAAAAACGTGATGATAGGACTCCTTTACATAAACCCACACAAAAACACACACAAGCACATTTTATACCCATCTCATAACCCTGAATCTAACACTCACACAAACCATTCGGCACATTTCATTAAGCCAGTGTGTATATGTGCGTTTAGTTTTAGTGTGTTTATTAGACCATTTTTCTCATGGGCAACACTGACTGGTCCCCACAATATTCGATTTTACTAATATTAGGAGTAACACATGTTGAGCACATTAACATTATTCTGGTCACAAGCACCGCTCCACTGATCATTCATGTCCATGTAGCATGCTAATGTAGTTAAAGAAAAGTACAATTACAGTTATACTCACAGGAGGTCGGTTAAACGGAGAGAAGACGAAAGGAGAATAGAAGAGATGGGGAGATAAAAGAGAGAAGTAATGAGGGACTGCTGAAAGAGGAAGAGAGGCCAGGTAAACCATGAGATGGAAAGCATTAGAGAGAGAGAGAGAGAGAGATGAAAGACAGGAGGTAGGAAGCTGTTACAGGAGGAAGTGGATAATCAGAAGGGGGGGCTCCTCACACGTGCACCTGAGCAGAGAAAAACAAAATAAATCTCTTTCTTTCACTCTCACACACATACAAACCCTCACATTTACCTGAACATGTCAGTAATGTGTTACATTCGATTCGACTCCCACTGCAACACTGCAATTAGTATTATTGTAAAATCATTAGTATTCTGTCCAATGTATGACAAAAAATCCACACACAGATTCATTAGTGTGTTTCATAAAACTGAACACTTTTCACATTAGCTTTATGAAATTTTCTATGCCTAAAATTAATGCTTAAATGTTTAACTTTATAGAAATTGATGGAAACAGTTTGTTTGTTTTGAAATATGTTTCATATCACATACACTGACATGAGATGAAAAATTCAGCCATAATGAAAGCTGTTTATATGCTGTTATATGGGGTGGGGGGGTCA